>QANZ01000136.1:90947-160503 GCA_003254925.1 Chamaecrista fasciculata | reverse complement strand
ATATATATATATGAGGGAGAGAGAGGGAGTGGGTAGGTGGGTGTGTGAGAGATAGAGAGAAAAGGAGAGAGAGAAGTTTGTGTGTGTTTGTGAGTGAGTGAGAGGGAGAGAAAAAAAAATTAATAAGAAATGATGGAGAGAGAGA
Source organism: Chamaecrista fasciculata (assembly GCA_003254925.1). Classification (NCBI taxonomy): domain Eukaryota; kingdom Viridiplantae; phylum Streptophyta; class Magnoliopsida; order Fabales; family Fabaceae; genus Chamaecrista; species Chamaecrista fasciculata. Next base: position 160,358 of record QANZ01000136.1, on the reverse strand, counting down.
AAATTATAAGTGTAATAAATGAGGGTATGTAAAATTACTATTTTGTCTAATTATCTTTTTTATATTTGTATTAGAGTGTAGGTAAATATAGGTATATAAATAGGGGTAGATTAGTAAATGTATGATAAATGGGATGATGATTTGGATGAGATGAGGATTAAGATGAGATTGAGATGAGATTATGTGCCACACAAACACCCAAACTGGACTGTTCATCTAATTTTAGGTTGAGATTAGGATTGAAATAGGATGAGATTAAGATGTTGAGTTGCCAAACAGGCCCTTATATTTTTGCTTTTTAAAATCTTTCACACTTAAATTTAGGAGTATGCAAGGGTGAGCAAACCAACCCGCGAATCCGCAGAAATCAACCCAACCCACAGTTATGGGTTGGGTTAGCTCGGGTTGGCGGATTGGTTTGAGCTCAAAATTCCCAACCCGCACACTTGCGGATTGGGTCGCGGGTTTGTAGTTTCTCAACTTAACCCAACCCGCGAACATGCATATTAATTTTTTATTTTATTTATTTATTTATTTATTATATATGTTTATGTATTTTTATATAAATTTTATATGTTTTCTTATGTATTTATATTATTAGTTTTTTATAAATAAGATTTTTTGTTTTAAAATTTACATAATTACGTATATGTAATACATTTACATATGTTATGGAACATATTTTAATTGATTTATATTTATATATATAAAATTTATGTTTTTTAACTTTTTTTATGTGTAAACTTTTTAATTCACTACTCACAAATTTATAATAATATTTTTTTTATTATGAAAATTATAAAAAAAAATTACAAACTCAACCCGCGAGTTGGATTGGTTCGAGTTGAGTTTTAAAAATTATAAAACCCAACCCAGCCCAACATCCAAATTAATGTGCGGGTTGAGTTAAAATTTTCCTTCAACACGTCCTAACCCATTGGACATGTGATATATATATATATATAAATAATTAAAAATCTATAATTTTTGATGAAAAATTTAAAAATTACAATATTTATCTGTAATATATGTCATATGTGATATTATTTTCTATTTTTTGTCATGATAAAGTCACAAAAAAATTGATTTTATATTCAAAAACTTATGCATATGTGTCGTGTGGGTGACGTACGAGTGTCAGACACGGACACGTGTCTGACATGGCGACACACTGTTAAAATGAAGTGTTCATGCTTCATAGGATCTTCCTCATTGATACTTTAACCTATTGGTATGCCAAACAAATATTTTGTGTACTGTTCATTAAAAAGTTTGTAAAATTAATCCTTCCATCGTTCTTGAATATCTTGATCCTTTAATTAACCAAGATATCATCTTCTCCATCTTTAAAACATTTCACTTGATCAATATCGCTTGCGTTGGACTAAATTTTGATATAATTAATTATTTATATTTTTGATAATTTGTAAAAATTCCGTTTAACTATGTATTTGGACTAAACTGCAATATCTTAAATGTCTTATCAAGCATAGGGACTAATCTGCAACTTGTGAATATATTTCTATCTCAGTCCATGATTTTATCTCAAGGCCTAATATTCATGTTGATATATGGATGTGTATTTGAAATCGTATTTGAAGTCATGCGTTTAGGAATGGCAATTTGGGTGGATCTTTAGGATACTCGTCTGAATTCACCCGTAAAAAATATCTGATATCTGTCATCCCTACATGCGGATACAAATATCCGATATCTGTCATCCCTACATGCGGATAAAATATCCAATATGATATGGATATTAGAAAGAATGAACGGATACAGATACGGATAATGAAAAACTGAGCGGATACCCACCCGTTGTCATCCCTACATGCGTTCTAGACAAATTCATTTTGTTCCATTCACATTCTCCACACATATAATATATTATTAATATGAAATATGTCTTATTGGGATTATATATTACATGCTTTATATTGAGAATATAAAATCTGGTATTGGTGCTTAATTAGGCTTTATTGTTAGAATAAGTGAAAATTTTCTGACTTTAAATGTCTTGTCTCTCGCTCCACACACATATTTTGCCTACAATTTTGAACAATCACAATTAAGCTTAATGATTAACTTTATCTCCTTGAGATTGCAAGTCAATAATATTTTAGCATTGTTAATCATATTTTGAGGCAAAAGGAAATAGTCGTTTGAAGCTTCCATTCCACATCTCCCAACGGCTAATTCAAGTTTGGCATAAAAGAATGAAGTACTGAAGTTGAAGAATAAGAGAGAAGTCATCCATAAAGTTGTTGTGTGCAAAATCATCAAGTTCTCAACGTTTATAAACTTCCTACCGCTGTGCGCAGACCTCCTGCTGTTGTGTGCATATTCAAGCTATGTGCTTAGTTCCTTAGTAAACGAAATTTCTTTCTCTTAGTGAGAAAACCATTCTTCTTCTACCTTTCTGTGTTGTATCTCCTTTAGGAAGTGAAAGTGAGCTCTTAGGGTGAAACCTGTGTAGGTTAGCCGTGTGTGGTCTCATAGAGAGCAATATATTGAGAGACTTCCTTAAAGGGTTTTGGGTTGTGTTGTAAAACCAAGTTGGTTATCCCGTGTTCTATGCTTTGAGAAAGTGAAGATGAACTCCTAATGTGAAACCTTTGTAGGTGAGTCGTGTGTGGTTCCGTAGGAAGTGATATACCAAGAGACTTGCCTTAGAGTGTAGTTAGGTTAAATTGTAAAACCTTGAGAGGTGATCCAAAGCCTTATGCAGATTGTAACATTTTACAATATATAGAAAACCTCTAACTAGTTGGTTAGAGGAGTGGATGTAGGATAAGAGACTTCCATTTCAAGAATTTTTAACCACTATAAAGTTCTGGTGTGGTTGTTCCTTACCCTATCTCTTTACATTTTCTGCATTATATGTTTTGTAAGAGAAACTGTTTTTAAGCATTTCCTTAAATGTTTTATTTCAGACTGGTTTTAAAGGAAGTTGCTTAAATGAACTACGTTTTTATTAACATATTCTCTAACATACAAGGAAGAGCTAGACTTTTTGAAATAGTTTTTAAAGAAAATATATTTTCACGAAAAGTTTTTAATTTCCCAATTCACCCCCCCCCCCCCTCCTCTTGGGTTATTTTCACTACCTTTATTTCTAACATCTTATTTTTTTCTCCCACTACTCTTTGCAAGTTTAAATATATTTCTCTTACCATCTTTGTTACCTAAGAATTGGTATTACCTTCATAAGCTCTATTTTGGGCCTCTAACCTTAATCTTACTTTGCACATTTACATCCCACCGCAAAGATGTTTTCCCTTTTGGTCCAAAACTCTTAATATTCCTAGTGTTTTTTGTTGCAACATTCCTAATAATTTTTTCAACCATTGTGTTCCACATGTTGCTTGCAACTCCTTGTGTTTTCCAAATCCTCACTTCCAGCATTTGTCTTTTGAAACACTCTTGTGGTTCGCCTATCAAAGGCCACCACCTTTTTTTAAGGCTTGATATTTTATTGTTTCTTTCGATTTTACTCTCAATACCATATTTGGGTAGTTAGGCTCTCCCTAGGAATGACTTTACAATTGGTGCAAAATTATTTTTTATCTGATTTCTTTACAAAAAAGAAATTGATTTAGAAACATGATGCTCCACTATACTCTTGTATGTAATAAGGTGATTTATCCTCTTTTCAAAACAAGTGTTTGTGATACGAATGATGTGGCAATGGGTGAGTCAGCTTGATCTGTGGATGCCACAGTGGCGGTTACGTTCAAGATAATGATGTGGATGGGAATGCATGGAATCCTCATGTCAAGTCCTCATATATATATAAAAGGCATGGTTAAAGAACATTATTATGTTTTAATTAAGAACTGAAAAAAAAAAAAAAAAGTATCACTTAATTGGCACATTCTTAATGTATATTAAATTTCATGCACATTTGCTAATAATGACTTAATTACCTTTTGAATGTCGTCAACACGTTTGAGCCATGCTTTGACTGATTGTGTTCTTTCCACCTCTCCTGGGATCTCAGCTGCAACAACCCTTGACTCCAAATCTTGCTTCATGTTTAGAAGGTCATCCCACTTTTCATTCAGTGACTTTATATTATCTTCTAAATTATAAATATGAGCAGCTTCTTGCTGAGCACAACCACACAAAGCCTTTATAACTTCCCATACTATTCCTTCAATCAAATTATCCATCGATCACTACGTACACAAATGAACAAGAAAACAATCCAATTAAGTAACAGAGAGAGCTTTTTCAGATGCAAATATATATATTGATTGTTTATAAATGAAGACATAATAAATGTGTATGAATTCTTGCCTTACCTTCTATGACGAATTTGAAACTCCCATTAGGCTTTTTTTCTCACGTCTATAGCTCAATTTAATGGAAGTGCACAATGATTCTTCTCGATCTCTAGTTTTTTTAATCTATTCATTTAAACAAATTAAGGAATATCTTCCTCGCTTCGACCCCCTCTTTTGTTAAGAATTTTGATTTTAACTTTGCTTTTGATGAATTCAAACATAACTGCATCCACAAGTTTGGAATAACAGTTTTAGCCAAGACGAATAGTAATGCAATATAATATCATACGAACTTTATTTTTTATGTGTATATATACTTGATAGAAATTACATAACGTTGTAAAACTTGTTCACTCCACATTCTTTTCTTAAATTCAACAACCATACAAACGAATTGCTATCGTATAGGCAAGAACATATATAGTTTTCATGTTACAAAAATTGGATAAAATTGTATCAAGAGACCCCTATTATTTTAAGTTATTCAATTTCATAAATATAGCCTTCCATTTACCGTAGGGAAGGGTGAAACCGTCAAATAATGAAACAAATTGTTGTATGTGTTGGGAAAAATAATAATATTTGTAAAAATAAAATAATCTTTCCCTCTTGAGGATAACCAGAAAAATAAGATGAAGAAACACAATCACAACATAAGAGGAAATAACGTGGAAAACCCAAACCGGTAAAAAACCACGACCGTTGCCAAAAGACAACCAGAGAAAAATAATATATGAAAATCTAACTACTTATAAACATCTCAAACCCTAGCCATAAAGGAATTACTTGATCACTAAGTAACTTCCTTAACCACTAAAGATGTTAATCCCCAAATATATGGTAACTAACTAAATTACAAGTCAGGAAAAGATTACACAAGATTTTCCCAAATCTTAATCAAATAAGATTACAACCTTTACAAATCTTTCCCTATTACCATTTTCAATCAACTACCTAACAATATGTACATAAAAAAGAGAAGCTAAAATTTCAAGAATGTAGTACCAAGCACACATATGACTATGATTAATGGGTCCTTATGAAATTTACACAAAGTAATCTTAATGATTATATTGAGGAAAGAGTCTAAAAGTGTTGAAACTTAGACTGGAATTTGTGGATAATGTATGGGTCCTCCCAAGCCAATTTGTCCAACCATCTTTGAGCTCCTCTAACATACCTTAACTTATCCATGGAAGAATTGGAATCAAATGGCAACTTCTTCAAATTGGGACAGTTCAGCACAACTATAGATCTTAGAGAAGGAAAACACAAACCTGTGTTATAAATGCTCTTAAGCTTTGGTAGATCTCGCAATCGAAGTTCTACAAGAGATGAGAATATATCTTTATCCGAATTCTGATCTCTTCCTTTCTCTTCTTCTGCTACCCCCTTTATCACTTCTTCCATTGAATCACATTGTGCAATTTGAAGGACTTCAAGGAATGGAGCATACTTGAGCCATGTCAAATGTGTTATTGAATCGCACCAACTGATCATCACATTCCGAAGCATGCTGAAACAGTATGTGTCGAAAAAACAAGCATCTTGTACAAAATTCAAGTATTTGAATGAGATTTGTTGCAAGTGCTTCATTTTTGACATAGATGCTAGTAGAAATGGCATGTTGATGGGGGTGTCTACATCTTCTAGATCAAGGAACCACACACAACTTTGCAACTTGGTTGACTCGAGTAATTTCATCAGCCCATTCTTAGTTCTTATTCGAATCCATAGTTCCTCAAGGTGTTGTAGGGACTCCACAATCTCTAGGAATTCTCTGTCTTCTCCACTTTTTGTTTCTACACTGCTAGTAAATCTCAGAACTTTTAGGTTTGCAAGGTTTGCTATAACTTCCAGTGGAATACTTGCAATATCACCACCTGTTATATACAAAGCAAAATACTTCAAGTTTCTCAAGTTTTTCAACTCAATGGGAAACTCTGAAGTATATAATTGTCCCATCAAAGAAAGATATTCTAGATCAACTAAACCACCAATTTCTGCAGGAAGCTCTATTACATTATAGGAACATGACAAATCCAATGATTTAATTTTGCTTATGCATTGGATATTTGAGAAATCTAGCATTGTCTCACCATGTTCTGTCGTTTCAAACATAAAGGTTTTAAGATTTGGGCAAGCCACAGCTGGTATACGCAAATCACCATATTTCATGACTGAAATCTTCTCAACAAGATTCCATGTTTCAACATCGTCTTGGGACACTGCTAATACATCTCCTTGCACAAGAATCTTTTTGTTATTTTTGTCTTGATCACACAATAACCACAATGCCATGTCACGAATCACATCATGCATTTTAACCCTCGGAGGATATAAAAATATATTATCTTCAACAATCTCCAATAAACACGAAAGCTTTAACTTTTCAATCACGGACTCTCCGTAATCACGCATATCTTGTAAGCTTTTCGTCCAATATGTACCAAGAAATCCCTCCCATATCCATTTATGAATTAGATCATGAACATTAATCTCATAATCTTCTCGGTATAATGCACAATACAAGAAACAATTTCTGTGTATTTCGTCAGGCAGTTTGTCATAGCTAAACTTGAGAATAGAGAACACTTTTGTCTCCATATTTGATGCTGTCCATGAAGAACTTGTTAAATTATTTTTTGAGTACTTCCATGCTTCCACACTCTTTACACCAGCCATGGCACTTCCTATTACAATCAATGCAAGTGGTAACCCCTGACATTCTGCAGCTACATCCCTTGCCAACTTCGGAATACTTGGGTGCGAATTCAGAGTTTCCTCACCTACCTTTTTGTAAAATAACTCAATAGCTTCTTTTTCTGTCAGACATTCTACTTTGAATTTTCTATGAGCATTCATTTTGGCACAGAGATCTTCGGATCTTGTTGTGAACAGCACTTTAGACTGAAAATTAGTGTCCTCCGGATGTGGAACCCCCACCATTTTCAAATCTACTTGCTCCCAAATGTCATCCAAAAACAGAACAAATTTTTTCCTCTTCAACACTTGAAAAATCTTTGCTGCTCTTTCATCTTGATTGGTACACAGGTCCCAAATGTCTTCTGTAATCCCTATCCTTTTTCTGATGCTGTCCATAATGCTGTCAAAGTTAAGCTCTTTGGACACCACAATCCATAATAGAATGTCGAAATCTGGCCATTGGTTCTGAAATTCATTGTTAATTCCCTTCAAAAGAGTCGTCTTTCCGGCCCCACCCATCCCATATAAACCAATGATACCAACATTCTCTTCTTTAATGCTATTCCATACTTTGTTAAGCATCAAATCCATGCCCATAGTCTCGTCAAGGGGCATCTCTACCAATCTGATGGGAAGCTTGTAAGCAATTTCAACATTCTTACTGAAAGTTTTCCCTGTAGCAACTAGTTCATCCACATTCTTGAGCATCTTAGCAACACGCTTTCCTATCTTGTAGCTTGACAAGCAATTTTTCGGACAACATTCACACAGGCATTTGTTTTGAATTTCTGGAGCTCCTTGAACAATAATATCTTCTATTTCCTTTTTGAACGCAAGAAAATTAACAAGTCAGCTTGTATTCACAGTTCATTCATTGTACTTAGTTCTGGTGTGCACGTGATCTTATATCTTGTGGATAAACTAATTTTCTTATTCAAAAGCTAGTTTAATGAGGACAATAGTGGCTTGATATTCATATCCTAGCTTTGTGACTCAATATCTTTATAGGTCAAAAACCTATTTTGGTCTCTAATGTTTACCATTTTACCCTCAATTCCGTTTTGGTCCCTTTTAATTTTTTGGTTCTGTTTTGGTCCTTAATCTTTCCTAAAAATTTCATCATTGGTTACTAACTATTGAATAGGGTCATATCTCTCTCATTTCAAATCCGAATGTGATTAAATTAAAGACGGGTTAAATTTGATGAGTTCTTTCTTTGCCCAAGGAGTCATCATCAAACGAGGTCAAATCAGGCATGAAATTGAGTCCGCAAATGGGACATTTGTTTCATGAATTTGGTCATATACTCATATCACTACGGTCAAGTTCAAATGAAATGAAATCGGAGTTACAAATTACACTTGACGAGTTCTTTCTCTATCCGATTGGGCCGTAGGCAACTGAGGTCAAATAGCACTCTGAAAGCGAGTTTTATCAAAACATCAATATTAACTTTCAGAGTATTATTTGACCTCGTTTGTCAACGGTCCAAATTAGACAAAGAAATAACTCGTCAATGGTAACTTGTATCTTCGAGTCCGTTTCATTTGGACTTGAAACAAGAGAGACATGACCAAATTCATGAAACAAGCAGCTCATTTGCGGATCTGATTTCATGCCTGATTTAACCTCGTTTCCAATAACTCTAACTAGGTAAAGAAAGAACTCATCAATTTAACTCATAGCTCTGATTTAAACACATTCAAGTTTGAAACAAGAGAGATATGACCATATTCAATAGTTAGGGACCAATGATGAAACTTTTTTATAACATTACAGATCAAAACAGAACAAAAAAAATCATTAGGGACTAAAAGAAAACTTAAGGTAAACATTAGGGACCATAATAGATTTTTGACCTATATATAGGTAACAAGCCTCGAAAGGTATATGAAACCATGAAATCAACTTGAACGATATAAATTCATATATTCCAAAAATTTTGGAAGAAATCATTTGGACATTTATGAAATCCTAATCTAAACATCACTAACATAGTACATGAAAAGCAAGTCTATGCATCTCATAATAATAATAATCAACAATATAAAACGGGAAACTGATAGTATGATTTATTGAACTAGGGAAAAATTGGATATCGTTGAAAGAAAATGTTTAATTTAGTAAATATGGGCAATTCATCATGAAGAGAACCAAGATATGGGCGAAGGCTCCAGTAACTGTATATCTCTATGTAGAAACACTATAAATTCAACAACTAAAAATAGAAAATTAACAAGTAATAATGATAATTAAAGAGGAAGAATGGATGTTAGGCAGAGTATACCTACCTTTTGAAAGGCCTGAATTCGTTGAAGCCAAGCATTGACTTGCTGTGTCCTTCGCATATGCCCTGTGTTCTCTGATTCCTCCACTTTTGTTTCAACATCTTCTTTCATATCTTTCAGATTTCTCCAATTTTCTTCCAACGACCGCAGATTCTGCTCCAAATCGTAAGCGTAAGCAGCTTGTTTGGAGGCGCAGCCACAAAGGTACTTCGCAGCGTCCCATACTATTCCCGCCACTTCCATACGAATACGAATACGATCGATGATCGATTTGCCTCTGATCTAATTTTTAAGCAATGAAATGCTTTTCAGACCTTGAACAAGGCTCAAGACATGAAGACGACGAGACACGGACAGAGGTAAAGCGCGCATAGTCGTCAATTCTCTCTCTTTGTATTGAGTGATGGATAGGGATAATCAAAATATCCACATCCGACCGGACCCATAAATTTTACTCGACAGGGCTTTGGGTATGGGTTCGAATAAAAATATACGGCTTCGGGTACAGGGATTTACTCATTTAAATTTACGGGTATGAGTCCGGGTAAGGGGATTGGGGTACTCATCCCGTACCTTATCAGATACAGTAATATACTATTAATTAATAATTATATATATAATATAGTGAAAACTTAATAATAAAATTATATTTATTTTTTTATTTTAAATATATATATATATATAATAATGTTAAAAAAATAATATTTTTTGAATTTTTTTGGGTATGGGTCCGGGTCTGGGTATAGAGGTACCCATAGGGTATGGGTATAGGGATTGATATTCATACTCGCACAGGTATGGGTTCGAGTATGGGGATGATAATTTCTTAAGGGTATGGGGACGGAGATTAAGGTACTCTACCCATACCCTACCTATGATCATCCCTAGCTTTTTTGGACGTCGCTTCAGCTATGGCTGCTCTAGTCTTCTCCGAGTTTGGAGGATGGATTTTGGGAAGATGAAGATGAAGATGATGTTGGAATGAGCGTTTAGGATTAAGGGTTTAGGGTTTAAGGTTTAGGATTTAGGATTTTAGAGTTTTAGGGTTTAGGACTTAAGGTTTAGGATTTTAGGGTTTAGGGACCAAAATGTTTTTTTTTTAATTCTGGTTTTACAAGATAAAACCCAGGACCACATTGCAAGTCAGGTTTTATTTAGTATTCTTATGCTTATGTGGTGAATTTTGCATATGTGGCAGTTTTTTTTTGTGTTTAACTGGTGCTGACGCAGTAGTTAACGGCTACGACAGCACTTGACAACACATGTTAGTCTCTATCCATGCCACATCTGCTTTTTTTGTAACCTTTGGGTGGCGGAAGGACTAACTTGCAGTGAGTTAGCATGATTCAAGGACCCGGATGTATAATTTCTAACATCCAGGGACCTAATTGCCACCACCTGTAAAACTCAGGGACCTAAATGCTAGTTTTCTCTTCATATAAGAGAATGGAAAGGGTAGAATAGTCCATAGCCTTCACCTTTGGTGGTTGCCGCCTCACCCATGTGGAAGCGACGTGGATCGCGTTCTTCTGAGGCCTCATGAGGTTGTCGTCGTCGTCTTCTTGTTGTCTAGATACAAAGTCCGTTGTCGTCGTCTTGTTCAGATTCTGCTGTTATGGCGACAACAAATTTTACAGTGAATCGACATACATCGTTCGTCGATTGGGGCGTGAGAAAATTTTCCACTTTTCAAATCCCCAATTTCTAAAATAGGGTTGAATCTGAGCCACGTAAGATGAAGATTTGTGATGGATTTTGGATTTAGGGTGAGGATTTGTGATCTGAGTCACGTAAGATGAAGTTTTATTTGCATTTTACTGTGAAAATTTTTCAGATTTGTGATGAGTTTGGAGGATGGATTTTGGGAAGATGAAGATGATGATGATGTTTGAATGGGGGTTTAAGGTTATGGTTTAGTGGTGTAGTAGTTAGGGTTTAGGGTTTTATGGTTTAAGGACCAAAATGCTTTTTTTAATTCTGATTTTACAAAATAAAACTCAGGGACCAAATTGCAAGTCAGACATTTTTTAGTATTCTTCGGCTTATGTGGCAGTTTTTTTTTTTGGTAGAAATGTGGCAGTTTTTTTTTTGTGTTTAACCGAGTCTTACGCGACAGTTAACGGCCACGTCAGCACTTAACAGCACACGTCAGCCTCTATCCATGCCACATAAGCTTTTTCGTAACCCCTAGGTGACTAAGGACTAACTTGCAGCGAATTAGCATAATTCGGGGACCAGGTTTTTATAATTTCAAAAATCCAAGGACCTAATTGCCACCGCTTGTAAAATTGATGAACCTAAATGCTAGTTTTCTCCTTATATGAAACTTGGGCTGAAAGTCTGAAACCGTGCTTATTAGTAATTTATTATTATTTTTTTTGTTAAAACTTCAAATTGGTCCCAAACATATGGGATAAATTTTAACTTGATTCTAAATGTTTCATTTAGAGGAAACCTACTATTTGGTCCCTCCTTTTGTACTGAGTCAATGATTTGGTTCCTCATTTATTGAAATAGACTACTCAGTCCCTCATTTACCATAATCATCAACTATTTAGTCCCTCAGTTAGAATCTGTTAAATTACTTGATGATGCGGACGTTAAATTTTTACATGACACCGTTAAATATTACTTTAGCATCCTAGTTACCTAAACCAATCGAACTGGACCAAGAAACACAATTATATCAACCTAAAATTGAATCAAACCCAAATATTTGTTTTACATCTGAAGCTTCCATAAGGCATAAACTATTAAGCATTCCCAAATCTCAAAACAGAGGCAGTACACATTGTGTGAGAAGAAGACAAAGCAGAGTGTACTTCCTCAAAACAGAGGCAGTACACTCTAGCTAGCCAGAGTGTTTATGGCAAAAAGAGAACTTTGGATTTGGATGCATAGTGTTCTTCTTCAAAATAAAGGTAGCACACTAGTTCATTCCATTACAAAACTAATAGGATTCGAGTGTATTTTCGATGAGAATTTTAAAATGTTTAATACCTTATTTTTTTATTGTCATGATAATTTGTGGTTTAATTATAGTTCATTCCATTACAAAACACATGTTGAGTGACTTTAGTCCTTATCTTGGTTCTTACTTTTTATATAATTGGCCATGCTCAATGGGCTCTTGGAACAGGAATCCACGATGATGATGATGGAGAGGAGGCGGAGGAGGATGTTAGGGAGAGACAAGAGAGAGAGAGAGAAGAGATGGGAAGACAGAAGAACCACTTTTTAGTCTCTAAAAAGAATAAATTTTTAGTCCCTGAGTCAAACAGAGGAAGGACTAAAATCTAAATGTTAATAATCTTTTAAGGATTATAGTTAATATTTTGTTCTTTCAAAGATTAAAAAGTGAATGAGGCTATCCTTCAGAGAATATAGTTTTTCTCTTTGGTTTAATCATAGTTTGTGGTTTATACGTTTAAGATAGCAAGATTGAGCCATGGTTCCTTTTTATATATCAAAGTGAGGGGTAGGTGAAATAATGGAACATATATATTAGTCTACATGACAAGCTAAAAATTGGACTATATCTTATTAGCAATCAGAATGCCCAAATGCATGATTATGAATTTATGATTAATAGATTTTAATTCCTCATCACCAAAATCAAACGAAGTAATAAGCAAAGTTATGCTTATATTAATACCCCAAAACCACTTAGCTAGCTACAATGGACTTTTGTGCTCAATGAAAGTAAATATATATATATATATAATGAGGCAACATTAATAACATTGCATTCAAAGTCTCACATCCTCTTCTTTTTTTATGTAAATAGGTGATTTATTGCACAAAATACTATGGTCAAGAAGACGCAAAATATTATGACAAAAAGAAAACGGAATACATAAGATATACATAATAAAATTCTTGACAGACTAGTAAATCATAGAAAGTTTGTGTTCTTCTAAAATTTAAATATACAAAACAAAATAAATAACAGGGGACAAGACAAAGATTTAAAATACAAACAAAGTTGTCATTGAATTAAAAATAAAAATTTAAGATTGCGGGTTAAACTTTACGAGGCTTGGAATTTAGAGTGGAGTTTTTGCTTAATGACTGGGTCTTCCCATTCCAAGTTGTCCCACCATTCTTGTTCTCCTTGAATTTCCCTTAAGTTCTGCATGGTAGAGCTAGAATCAAAGGGTAGCTTCTTCAAATTGGGGCATCCTCTTATTAATATGGATCTTAGGGAAGAAGCAAAACACAAAGATGTTTCATGTATGCTTTCCAACTTTGGGAGATCTTGCAAATACAGAGTTACAAGTGATGAGAATATATTTTGATATATCCACATTCTCTCCTTTGTCATCATCTTCTCTTCCTCCCTTTATCACTTCTTCTAGAGACTCACATTCATCAACAAAAAGAAATTGAAGGTGTGGGGTGTATTTGAGCCATGTCAAATGCTCTATTGTATTGCACATTTCAATATACACAAATTGAAGCATGCTTAGGCAACATGTGTCAAAAACATGAGAATCTTTTACAAATTTCAAACATGAGAAGCTAATAATCCACAGCTGCTTCATTTCTGACATGGATGCTAATAGTAATGGCATGTGAATTGGAGTGTCCAAATCTTCAAGATCAAGGACTGACACACAAGTTTTCAACTTGGTTGACTCAAGCAATTTCATCACCCCATTCTCACTTCTTATTACTAACCATATCTCCTCAAGATGTTGTAGGTACCCCAACTTCTCTAGAAATTCTCTCTCTTCTTCACTTGCTCTTTCGCTTCTAAATATGAGAACTCTTAGGGTCTGTTTGGGGAGCCAATAATCCTAATCCCATCTCATTCAATCTTAATCTCATCCTAGGATTGGATGAACAGTACTGATTGGGTGTTTTTTTTAACCTCCATCTCATCTCATCTCATCTCATCTCATCCACATCATCATCTCATTCACAACATCATCTCATTTTCTCTTACAATTACTAATCTATCCCTACTTACACACCTATAATTACATATACTTTAATACAAATATAAAAAAGAGAACTAGACAAAATAGTAATTTTACATNTCAATACTTGAGTCATCAAAATATATAATTTTTGATATATTGGTATTCCTTCCTCTATTTTTTCAATTATATTAATAATATTTTTTAGCGTCAAATTTTAAAATAAAATAATTCAGTCAATGTTATTTACATTTTGATCAATGAGATAAAACATATAATAAAGACTCCAAAAAATGGCTCTATTTACATTTTGGGAATGTATCAAGTGTGGATAACGGCTCTATTTTTTGTTGAACATAGCATAAGCTTTATCGTGTAGCTGAGTGATGTTTGAGCAACAAAAAAATGGAAAAGGCATGGGTTCGAATATTAGAAGCATTTTGCAAATAATATATTTTTTGTTCACATGTCACACCTTGTTGTTTTGTATAATTTATTGTCTACTGTTTTGGCGTGGGTAATATTTTTTGTTGTTTCATTCGACAATAAAAATTACAGTTCAGTCCAACTTATTAATAATATTTTTTCAGTATAATCAGCTCTAAAAAATATACATTATAGTCCCTCCTGCAGTATATATGGGTAATATTTCTGGTGGTGTAAAAATTTATAATCATATTTCAAAAAGAAAAAACTTATATCAAGTTCCTTATATCCTTGCTATCAAGTTCATCCAATCACAAGTTTTAATTACATTCTCTCTTCAATTATTGGTCATGCAAAAAGTGATGTTTAATATTCTCTCTCTATCATGATTGGTCATGTATAAAATTTTTGTCACGTGTCAAATGTCGATTGGAGAACTTGATAGCAAGTGATACATTACTATTTGGGCGTACGCCTAAGTAACCTTCGAACCGGGCCCCTCCGAACCTGACAGGGCGCACTGGAGCCCATCTGAACATTAGAGGCGGCCGTGCTCCACCCTGGGTCAAGGCGTGCGCCTCCGGACTAACGTAGTCACCCACGACTGCCTTGTCCCGCAAACTTTGCTAAGGGAGATCGTGGGTCACGACCTTAATCACCCACGATCTCCAGTTTCCTGGCGCTCGCCAAGAGAGTCGACACGCAATCACCCACGATTGCCTTGCTCCGCAAATCTCGGTCTCCACCACCTCCGCTGGTGGAGATCGTGTCTGGCTACGTGGTCCACCCCGCGCGCTGACCACCTCTCTCCCCCTGCTCTATAAATAGAGCTCAACTCAGCAGTTTAAGGTTAGCTACTCTTTGCATCTCAGAACTCTCTTACTCTCGTATTTCTCTCTTACTAACTTGAGCGTCGGAGTATTCTTCGCAGGGCCCCCCTGTGAAGTTCTTGCAGATACTTGGACGATCATTTGCTCCCGCAGCCTACATCCGGTGAACTAGGTAAGTGCAACCCATTTTCTAGTTTATCAGCAAGGATATAAGGAACTTGATATAAGTTTTGCCCATTTCAAAAACAGTATTGAGGAAAAATATATAATTATTTCTTACTTAGTTACAGTTTGGTCCCTACTCTAACACATATACGAGTAATTTTTGTGGTGAAAAAATAAAAAAAAAATCAATATAAGACAAAAATTATAATTCTCGAATCTCAAAACTTTCCAGTTTGGTCACTCTTCCCGNGGTCCCTACTCTAACACATATATGAGTAATTTTTTTGTGGTGAAAAAATTAAAAAAAAATCAATATAAGAAAAAAATTATAATTCTCGAATTCCAAAACTTTACAGTTTGGTCACTCTTCACGTATATGTATAGATAATATTTTTTGTACTATACACTATTGAGAAAAAATGTATAATTCATATTGTACTATACATATTGGTCCATCATTCAGTATATATATGGTTAATATTTTTGGTTCTGCAATTACTGAAGAACAAAATTTAGAAAAAATACATAATTCATACCACAGAAAATATACATTTTGGTCCCTCCTCTATTATATACATGGGTAATATCTTTTGTAGTATCAAAATTTTAAAATAAAATTAAAAGATAGTAAACAGGAAAAATATATAATCTAGTCCCCAAAAATTTACAACTCAGTACTCGAAAATTACATTTTGGTCCCACATTCACACCTCCAACCTCCTTTACCATACAGCTACAAAAATCTCCTTTATTAACTTCTCCGTTAGCATAAATTTCGAGGCAATCCTTTATCATACCACTGTACTAACACCAAAACAAACATAAAAATAACACTAATTTATCCTCCTTTATTTTTCCCATTTTTACCCTTATACAACTTTAAAATACCAATACAATTATTTCAACCCACCATAATCATTACATATCCTTTAAAATAATTTCACATCATAATTCCTCTTTTATCTCTCATTTACTAAAAATCTATTTTATAACACAAATCATTTACCTCTCCTTTACTACCTCCCCCTCCTTTATCCTCCTTTAACTCATAACCCCCATCCAAACGCACCCTTAATCCCTTGTAATACTTTAAGGGCATATTTGAAAAAATATCAAATATTTCTAGGATTATCAAAGTTGAACCAAACACAAGATTGTAATATTCATAGTTTTATTTCAAAATAATCTCATGGCTGTTTTAACTCATCCAAACAGATATTTTTATATTCCTAGGAATCACATTCCCAAGAATATAATTCCCGGGAATGAAAAAATAATGTGTGTACTAAACACCCCCTAAGGGTGTAATGATAAGAAAAATAGAAACATGTAAAAAGAAAAAGTAGATCTCACTAACACTTTCTCGTCTGATATGATTTGAGTTGGGTTGTGGCTTTCAAAATTTTCTAACTCACCCAACTCAAACTTGCACAATTTTTTTAAAAAAATTATATGGAAAAAATTATATTTTGGTGCCTCAAATATTATTATTTTCTCAATTTAGTCCATTTATAGATTTTTTTTCTCAATTTAGTCCCAATTAAACAAATTGTGAGGGAACCAACTTGAGAAAAAATATCTAAGAGTAACCAAATTGAAAAACAAATATGTAAGAGAGAAAAAAATAGCATGGACTTTGGTTTGAATTGGTTTGGGTTAACTCAATTATTTTTTTGAAGTCAGTTTCAATTGTACTCTCTAAGTTTTTATACGTAAGTTGTATCCCCTATGTCTCACATTTGACCAATTGTACTCTTAAATTGAGGCTATAATTGACACAAAAAGAAAAAGATTTTGGATATAATTGATCCAAAAAAAAAATTGATGGTATAACTGAAATTGTTCTCATACTTTAGAGACCAAAGTCCTATTTTGGTCCCTCAGTTATGTTCAATGTTCCAAATTGGTTCCTCAGTTATTTTTCATTCTATTTTGGTCCCTCAGTTTTTCAAAACTTGTCAAGGTTAATCCCCTAACAGTTTCCATCCAAATTTTCTGTTAAAAAAAAAAGGAAAAACTAACTTTAACCTCCCAAAAGTTTTATTATTTTGCATGAAAGTCCTTTTCCTTATATAATAGGATCAAAAAGTAAGAAAAAAAGAAAGAAACGAGGATTAAATTGCCTTTTGATTTCAGCTTCATCTTCTTCCTCTTTCAACCTCAATTTTCAATTTCGGAGATAACAACAACAACCTCCATTATTTCTCTTCCTTCAACATCTTAAATTCCCTATGGCTCCCTTCCAATCGCACCCTTCTCTCCCCGCAATTATTAAGGCCAAGAAGAAGGCCGATGGAACGAGGCTGTGGATGAGGTTTGATCGGTTGGGTCGATCAGAGCTCGTTGAGTTGGATAGGCGGCGATTCCGGCTAGGGATTTGAGAATTTTGGGTCCTCTTTTCTCCAGTTCGTCCAATATCCTCGGTAATGGGTCACTATTTTATAGCGTTTAAGTTTTCTGGAGATATCCTTTACATATGCCGTGGTTTATGTTAAAATTATTTCATGCTTTGATCTATCTGGATTACCATGGTAACTGAACTTGAAACTGGGATGAGTGAGCCAATTTCATGCAAGTGAGTTGGATGAGATGGTGTTGTAATGAAATGAGATGATGTATTGGTGTTTGGGTGATTTTAGAAAAAATGATGTTAAATAGGGTGTGAAATTATATAAAATGTTATGTAATGATTGTGGTTAGGTGAAATAGGTTGTTGGATTTATTTATTTTGTATAGGGGTATAAATGGTAAGAAATAATGAAATGAGATTGAGATATTAAAATGAGATGAAATGAGATGAGAGGATAGGTGTTTGGTGGTGGGTTGGATGAGATGACGTTGAGATTAGATGCTCTCGGAAAGCATGAGGATGAGATATTTTTGGATGAAGGTTTTTGGGTCAATCCATTTGGATGAGATGATGGGCCAAAGTGAAAATAACATGAAAATTATTTTAAGATTACAATTTGGTCCATAAATTTGTACTGTTCCAATTAATTAATCAATACCATGTGTAAATGATAAGTCGGGGCCTGTAAAAAATCCCGGTCACCAATAATGGAGTCTATTTATGAAATTCAATGACAAAAAAATAAGAAAGAATAGTTTGAGGACCAAAATGCAAATTACAAAACAACACTAAAATGTTTGGTCAAAGGTTCATTTTGGTCCTAAATGTATGGGGTAATATTCATTTTGGTCCATTATATTTCAAAAAGTTCGAATTGGTCCTAAATGTTGGCAAAATTATTCATTTTGGTCATAAATATTGGTAAAATGTCTCAACTAGAATATATAGAGGTACTCTTCGGGAACAATCATAGCTCTAAACTCATCATGTTTGAACTTGAAACAAGCCATATTCAATACTTGGGACCAAAATGAAATATTTTGCAAACATTTAGGAACAATTTAAATATTTTGAAGCATAATGGACCAAAATGAACATAATGGACCAAAATATTTAGGAACAAAAAATAATTTTAAGAGGCAAGGAAACTGAGTTCATAGTTTGTGGACTAAAATACCTATAAAAGTGAAGATAATTAATTTTTTTTATTTTTTTTAGAGCAAACCCCCTTTTTGGTCCCTCAATTGTTACTGAGTCGAGGAATTGGTCCCTCAATTGTGGGAAACTACAACTCAGTCCCTCAATTGTACAATCCCGTTTACGTTTTGGTCCCTCACGTCTGGTCCGTTAGTGATAGAGGTGTTAAGTGATGACGTGTCACCGTTATCGGCTTAGGTGGCCGTTAAATGCTTAGTTGAGGGACCAAATCCTCGACTCAGTAACAATTGAGGGACCCAAAAGCGGGTTTGCTCAAATTAGTATCAAACTCATTTCCACTTGACACCTCATTAAAACTACTCTCTTGCAATTTGGTCCCAAAACCCCTAAATCCCCTAAAACTTTGTTTTAATCCTCTTATTCATCTTTTTCATCTTCTTCATTCATTTTAGTCCCAAATGCTAAAAATAAAATTGTAAAGTCTCCCAAAACCCTTCCAAACATTCCAATTTAGTCCTTAAATGTATTAAAAACCCTAAAACTTAAGCCCCAAACTCTAAACCCTAAACCCTAAAATCATAAACTCTAAACCCTAAAACCCTAAACCCTAAAACCCGAAATTCCTAAAATTGTAAAGTGTCCCAAAACTCTTCCAAACATTCCAATTTAGTCCTNACTTATTTTAATAAATTAATAACAAAGTTCATTGTGTTTTTCAATATAAATTAAAATTTGAGTTTCTTTTTCTATCAATTTTATATTACATATTATTGGTCACGTAAATTTTTTCGTTAATATTTAACTAAAGTAACAATTAAGAATAAAATTGATCTAAATATTAAATATTAGAGACAAAATTTATAATTTAAAAATATTGAAGATGAAATCAAAGTTGATATAAAGTTTAGAGAAAAAAAAATATAGTTTTGCCAAGGGATGTGGTTATTTTTCCCCTGGTGGACTCCTCTCTCTCCCCATTCTTGGTTTGAATGGGCTTTTTCATGTTTTTGCTGGTGTTACTTGCCATGTATTGTCCCAAAAAAAATGAAAAAAATAGATCCGTGAAAAACATCCAGCCCATCCCCTAACTTCTATTACCAGAGTGAATAATGAATATGCTTCCCCAGTTCCCCCACAATATGAAGATAGCATTCATTGTCCACCACTACAAAAATCAAGGCTTTCGCGGCCACCAAAACCTCAAATATCTCCCCACATAAGGGCTTCGGTGGCGACAAAAACTCGCTGCCAATGCCTCTGTCAAATAAATTAAACTAACCATAAAGCAAATATATAGACATGTTAGAAAATAGTTCCATAAAAAATTCACATATTTACCTATCTATTCGTGATTTATTTAATTTCTCTGTTTTTTATGGATCTAATGTACCTTTAAATTTATTTATTGTTACACACGTTCTAAACATCACTATGATGTGGTGTACAATTTAATCTTTTGATAATTCAACATAAGGGATTTACTAAGAACCGACATTAGGCATAGTGGAATAATCACTTTACCAATTCTGAGTCAGAACTCACAACTTTAGGTGAAGGCAGTGACTTGGTCTTTTTCAACAATACATTTTCGTCACAATCTGGTGAAGGTGGTAATGATGGATGTATAGGACCACTGTGTAATAATAATATCCCAGCCCCATGAATATCCACTTCCTCTACATGCTGAAGCTCCTCCTTCCTACTCTCTATTCTCCTCAGAATCTCCAAAACTTCATTCATAGAAGGTCTCAATTCCCTATCCCTTTGTAAACACTGAAAAGCCAATTCAGCCACAGAGACCATCATCCTCCTAACATCATTATTTGACTCAAACCCAAGAGAAGCATCCACTAGCTCTCCAAATTCACTTTTCTGAATCTTCCTTATGGCTAGATTTGCCAAGTTTATGTCATCCTTATGCCTGTTGATATCAACCGCTGGCAAAGATGATATCAGTTCAATTAGCACAACCCCAAAACTATACACATCACTCTTGCTTGTAAGCTGATAACAATTATGATACTCTGGATCAACATAACCTGGTGTCCCTTGTGGGGCAGTGGAAACATGGGTGACATCATCCGGGAACAACCTTGAAAGCCCAAAATCTGCAACCTTAACACAGAAGTTGTTGTCAAGGAGGATGTTGGTGCTTTTGACATCACGGTGGATGGTGTCGTTGGCATGAAGATAAGACAATGCGCTAGCAGTTTCTATGGCAATTTTCATTCTTGTAGGCCAAGGTAGTAACCCACGGTTGGCTAGTTCACCATGTAGATGACAAGAAAGTGTGCCATTTGGAATGTATTCATACACAAGGAGGAGCTCATGGCTGTGGCGTGAAGTGCAGCCATAGAGGGACACAAGGTTTTGGTGGCGCAAGCGTGTGAGGATCACAATTTCATTCATGAACTGTTCTTCTCGCCGGTAGTTGTGATCATATAGGCGCTTGACTGCAACTTCTCGTCCATCTTGGAGTTTTCCTGGTTTTCAAAATATTGAAGCACAAGTTATGAACAAAATATAATTTAGTTTCCTACAATGAATATTAAGCCTCGGGTTTAAAATTGGAAAGGGCATTGTGCAAGTGAATTACCATAGTAAACTATGCAAAAGCCTCCATTTCCAAGTTCTCTGGTGCGGTCAAAATTATTTGTTGCTTTCTCAAGCTCCTCGTAAGAGAAAACGGATACTCCAAAGTATACTCTGCCACTCTCTGGGTCTACATTTGTGTGGGGATTATCTTCTGTTGATTGCAACTGGACATTTGAAGATGCATATTTTCGTTTATAACGCCGTCGAAGTAGCCACCAAATTATCGGAAAGCCCAAAAAACCAACTGATAAACCTGCAAAATGGGAGTTCTCTCATAAAATATGACATTTTTATAATCAAGTAATTGTAGTGGAATTGTGGATGGAGGGAAAAAAACAATTTTTAAGAGGGTTGGAGTGGACAAGATAAAAGTGCTGATGGAATTCATTATTCACATGGAATATTCAAAAGATTCAACTATTCTGAACTCATATCCTCAAGGTACAAAAGGTGGACAATATTTAATAGTTTAAACTCTTATGATTAACTTATCTTGAGCAGAAGGCATGATGAAATATATAGAACAGTGTCGTTATATTTTGGAAATAAAAAATGTCACTGTCATTCTCATATGAGAAATTCCAAGTTTCATTTGAAACAAACAATGTGCAAGGAAACAAGTAGTCAACAAGTATTAATAACATAATAGACCTCTGAAAAAATCTGTAGAAACCAAAATGAGATTCTCTGGAATATACATTAAAAAGATAAAAGGGCCAAATCCCAAATATAATACTAGAGAAAGAAGATATTTTAATTTTATAGGTTGTAAAATGTAATAATCAAATTGATTAAATTGGAAGGCTAAAAGCTGAAAATGAATATATATATATATATATATATATTACAGTGATTACCTAGCCCAAGTCCCATTGCCAGCTTAACCTTGCTTTTCTGATCTGCAGGTGGACCTGGAGGCGAAGATGAGGCTGAAGCTGGAGCAGCAAGTAAAAGAAGAAATCATTTGAAGTGAACAAACACAATTAACAAAGTATGAGACAAGCCAGCCAGGAAGCTCAACTCAACAGATAACAGGGAAAGCTAATTCACTTTACTTCGGAAGCAAGAAGCACATAATAGTATATTAAAGACCCAAAAATAATATCTCGGCTGGCGCATCCATGTCAAGGATATTACTTCATCCGAGAGACAATCTTACATATCCTCAGAAAATTAGTATGAGATAACATGAATGTTGAAAAACTTAAGAAACCCATCAATTTGAGCATACCTTCGCAATAAAAACTTCTGTTTCTGTCAAGCCGACACAGGCCTCTTTTGTGGTTGTAACACTCATCACATTCATCAGACAATCGTACATCAAGAACCATCTGGCCAGTTAAGAATGACAGAAGATCGTCGGTATCGGGTAGATCTTTTTTCGGAAGCACAACAACTGAACATTTTGAGAAGGAGCTTAATTGGGTATGTGTAGGAGTAGAGAGAATTCTGTAGTGATAGATATCAAAGTCAGGACAGTGATGTTTATTAAAACCATTGGGGGTGCTAACATTGAAGCTATGGTCGCATCTGTACAGCGTTATGTTATATTTGATGTCGAAAGAAACCAAAGGAGAGTTAGCAGGAATTGTGAGATTATTGTTGAAGGCTTCACAAGACTTATTGGATTGCAGAAGATCATGAAGATGATGGTCAAAACTCGTAATCTGCTGAAGGCTTGTATTTGTATTATCTGGCTGAAGTATGCTTGTAACTGAGAATGATGACTTTCCATTCTTCTCGAGTTGAATCCTTTTCGTTGAAGATGGATTATCATCTTCACAACCTTGTATGGCAATTAAGCCACAGTCCTGCTTTTCTGCCTTGGTGAAAGGATAGTGGATGCTCCCTAGATCTCCACAATCAAATGACGATGGACAACTATCATGGTTCTCAGTTCCATAACCAGCTGAGAGAAGAAATGCAAGATGAGTATACAAAAATAAATAGAACACAAAAACTGGAGCCATATCTCAATGCAAAATGCCCCACGTTATGAACAAAAGAGCAAATATATATACTATTGAACTCCAAAAGGAACCTGATTCTTCAATGCAAAAGAAGTTTGTGTGAATAACGTGTGAACTTTCTTCCCCCAAAAATATCTATCACCATAATCTTGAACCACTGGACACGTCATAGACTCATAGTTGACTTGGAAATTTGTAGAAGACATGGTGAGAAAGGCTTGACTTGAGAAACAAAGAGGATGGGCGGCCAATTGTAATGATTTGATGATAAGTATGTTATTTTGTCTATTTTTAAGGGATAATTTTATTTGTATTCAAATTATGATTTTATCTCAATATATCTTAATTATTTGATTTTCCCCGTTATCCTAAGTTTAAATTCAAAATATGATATCTTGTGTTAAAATTTGATANAAAAAAAAAAAAAAAATCAGTCCACACGACACAGACATGTCAATTGCAGAGAAGAACGGGAACCTAGAAATTGTGGAAATCAGAGCAAAAAAGAATAACAGATATCCCCTGTTCCTTAAGAAGAAATTTAGACACATATAATGATAAATCAACTAGCTACAGTATGAAAGTGAAATTTTTCCAAGGTTCATTCACACACTTGTCTCAGTGGTTCATGATGAAAGCAGTAACGAGAGTCATAAAGTGAAATTCTAGTGGGTGAGATTGAGAATGTGGGTAAAGCAGAAAGCGCGTTCGAAACGGTACTCACTCACCTGACTATGGTATGGCAAATGAGAGCACTTCATGAATTGAGTATTGGCCATCTTCCCTCTCTACAGTGTCTCAGGCATAATTTCAAACACCTGGTGTGCACCATACGCAAAATTAGACACCAGCTATCAAATTTTTTTTCCTCGATTGGAAAGATCAAGATTCAAACTATTCCGAAGGATTTGGTAGGTAAAGATGAAAATTGAAGATGGACGGAATGTAGAAGAAAAAGTATTATAATAGCTTCCGAATGGAAAACCCGGGATCTTCACTCGGAAAGTCGGAAGTCCTAATTGCAAGGAGCGCTGCATGAATAGACTTTTTGGCCAAACTAGTTGAAATTGGTTTTAATCAGAACTAATTAATTGTTGCTCTCATGGCTCCTTACTTTTACGTCAAAGAGTATGCTCATTAGAATGGAGTCCAAATATCAATTTTCTTATATAATCTAAGATAAATTTAGATTTGTTTTACTGCACAAACTAAGGCAAAGGTAAAGAAATTAAAAACTTTGCTCGGAAACTTAAAGAAAGAGTCTTTCAGCTAATGAGTATCTACTAATTAAAGACTAGGAAATTATAGACAGTTTGTTCCCTATTATATTGGATCCCAATCACTGAGGTATAGACCACATTGAGGCCATCTTAAAAAGCCTCTTTGAAGAATACAATAGTTTTTTGTTTACATAATATATATCTCGATCTGAATCCATATATAATCAATGTGATAGAAAGCTTGTTGCCGGCTTAAGAAGATAAGATTGAAAAATATACAAAGGGATCTACTCTTTCTCTTAGTGCAAATCTTGTACAAGCTCAGTCACCAAAATCTATCTATTAAGTCTTTTGGTGCAGGTAACTCGAGTCAAGCACGTTCTTCATCTAATTAATTTTGCTTAAGGCCTATACTGGTTTTTTAGAAGTGTTCGTAATTACAACTAGTGCATGCGCCGTACTTGAATCTAAACATATATATATACTGTTTTATGTCCTCAAATGAGTTAAACTTGTTCTAATAACTGCAAAATTGTTTACAATTAGGCACTGACATTGGGAGTGGTAGATTTACTGTCCCATTTATCAGCCACACTAATGGGAGAAGTTGGTGGTGGTGCTTCCTTCATGTTCTTGAACAACCCAACTTCATCGGACACCGGCTCCAACGGACGGCAACAATCATCACCAAACTCACTTCCACTCTGAATGCTCTTCAAGTTCTCTAAAACCTCATCCATAGAAGGTCTCAACTCTTTGTCTTGCAAACATTGAAATGCTAACTGAGCCACCAAGCTCACCATCCTCTTCACCTCCTCATCACTCTCAAACCCTAGAGAAGGATCCACAAGCTCACTCAGCTCACTCCTCTGGATCCTCCTCATGGCCAAACTCGACAAGTTGATCTCGTCCCGGTCCCGGCTCATATCCACCGCGGCCATGGACGATATGAGCTCTATCAAAACAACTCCAAAGCTATACACATCGCTCTTGTTGGTAAGCTGATAACACCGGTGGTACTCCGGGTCCACGTATCCCGGAGTACCCTGGGGCGCGGTGGAGACATGAGTGACGTCCGTCGGGAAGAGCCGGGAGAGGCCGAAGTCAGCCACTTTGACGTTGAAGGAATCATCAAGGAGAATGTTGCTGGTTTTGACGTCGCGGTGGATGATGCCGGAGGCGTGGAGGTAGGATAAGGCGTCGGCGGATTGAAGGGCGATTTTCATGCGTGTGGACCAAGGAAGGATGGTGGGCTTGAATTGGTCGGAGTGCAGGTGGAGGTGGTGCGCCACCGTGCCGTTCGGGACGTACTCGTAAACGAGGAGGAGCTCGCGGCTGTGGCGGGAGGTGCAGCCGTAGAGGGAGACCAGGTTCTTGTGACGGAGGCGCGTGAGGATCTTCACTTCGTTCATGAACTGCTCCACGCGCCGGAAGTTCTGCTCGTATAGTCGCTTCACTGCCACTTCTCGTCCGTCTTGGAGTTTTCCTGTGGTTATACAAGTCCCCACCAAATCAATTCAATTTGAAGTCTCTACTGTTACTCTTTTACTCTTTTGTTACCCTAAACAATTTTTTTATTAGTTTTGAACAAAATTTGGCAAATGACCTATACGTAGGCTCACTAAAACTCGATTTTATCCAACATTTAGCCACAACAATAAAGATCAAACGCATGTTTTTCAAAACCTAGTTCTGAATTCTCTCAAAACTTTCTTAGCATCCAACACCGAAATCATTCAAAACTTTCGAAAAGCATGTGTTTGATCATTGTTGTGGCAAGATGTTGAACAAAATTGAGTTTTAGTGATCTCACGTGCCAAATTTCGACCAAAACTAACGCAAGTGTAATGGTGGAGACCTCAAGGTACCAAAGTGTTACGTTTTAAACCATAGGATACCAAAGTGTAATTTACTCTTTCTTATAAGTTCATATATATTCCACATATATAGAGAGAGGATGAATCAATTGAGTGATATTGAGTGGCAAATCAATAAAAGTGGGGTAGAAGTTAATAATTACCATAGTAAACAGTGCCAAAGCCACCATCTCCAAGTTCTCTGGTATGGTCAAAATTGTTGGTTGCAGCTTCAAGTTCAGTGTATGAGAAAAGAGGCACTCCAAAGTATAAGTTGCTACCCTCTGCTTCTTCGGGATCACCGTGTCTCTTTCTTGATCCAAATCTACCATTTGAATTTCCATATTTTCTTTTCCACCACCATAAAATCACCCCAATACTAATCAACCCTGGGATTCCAATTCCTAAACCTGTCCACAAAAAGGTTCTACTTTCTTATACATATAGCATTTCACAAAATGTGAAGGAGATAACAACATATTCATAATTCATATGATAAACAGAGGTAATCATATAATCAAGCCATTTCTCAAAGAAAATGTTTCACCTAGAGGTACCAAAATGGATTAGCCTATTAGCTTGACCCCAATCTTTTTTTTTTAATCTTATGTTATTAAGGTTGGGCTAGGATATCTCATTTTTAAATGGATTAAGATTTTCTTAGCTCATCCCAATCATAATAATAAGGTTTAAGCTTGATCTTATGAGCCTCTTGATTTTATAAATTAAATATTAAATAAAGCATTATGTAAGATTAAATTATAATATAACGTAATATGATAGAGAAAAAGATACTGAGAGTTGTGTATTAAATAAAGCATTATGTAAGATTAAATTATAATATAACGTAATATGGTAGAGAAAAAGATACTGAGAGTTGTGTATAAGTACTCACGCTTTCAAGTTCAACTATTAGATGACAAAAAAAAAATTGCAATTTGTATAAAAAAATAAATATTATTATACGTCGTATCTCAAGAATCAAGATCATTCAATAATTGATCGAGAACTGAAGTTGTCTGTAGAACTTTTAAGAGTAAATTAACAATTTAGTCCCTAAAAGATCAATAAATTGATAATTCGGTCTCTTAAAATTACAATATACAATTTGGTCTATGAAAAATCAAAATAATATATTTATTAGTCCTTAAATGGACTAAATAGTATACCATTTCAATTTTTCAAGAACTAAGAGTATAATATTTTAATCTTTCAAAGACTAACTAAGTATTTCAATATTTTAGGGACCAAGTTGTTAAGTCAATAATCTTTTAGGGACTAAATTGTTAATTTACTCAACTTTTAAATATAATAAAAAATCACAATTCATAAATATTCAATAAGCTTAAGCTAGTCCGTGGGGACCAAATTTATTTTGACAATTCGAATTTTAACCATAAATTTATGAAATAAGCTAACATTACAAAGAAAATAGTTTTAAGCAGCGACCGTTGCTTTGTTGCTGCCTTTAAGAAACGGCCTTTAAAATTAAATGAATGTATTTTTGTTGTGTAAGAACTAAGAAGAGGAAAAAAAGAGGTAAGTTACCTATTCCCAGTCCCAGCTTGAGAGCCAGACTCTTATTATCATGATCTGCAGCAGAAGTTAAATAAAGTTCATTAAAATGAACAGCTAAGAGATAAAATATCACTGTTTCAAAAGTCTAAAGCATTGAATTTTAAATATGGAAGATTTAAATTGCATGATTATCCATATGCATAACTGTTTGAAAGTCTTATTCATACACAAGGAAACAGTTGACTTCTCTTTAATTTTTTTGCTTTGAAAGGGTCAAAAGAACCACTATATAATAATTAACAATTTTTTTTACACATACAATCAATCTCTCACTACAACATATATATATATATCTATACTATATTATATGTGGGAGGAGCCTGGTCGTCCTCCCACATTAGTATAGAAATTATTATTTTATATAGGAAGTCAAAATTTTTAATTAGTCCCAAATATATGAAGTAATTTCAAATTAGCCCTAAATATTTTATTTATTTTAGATGAATCTTACATATTTTTATAATTTTTCAAATTGGTCCCAAACTTACTTATTTATCAACATAAGAATTTTATGTACTCTTTAATTTTAAATCAATTCAAACGTTACATGCATATTGGCGTGCCCGTTAGGGCACGCCAAGCCCCTAGTATATATATATATATATCTGAATTATCTCATGCGATAAAATAATATTGAAATATCAATATTAAAAATAGAGATAAAAACAGAGTACATGAACTAGACCTTTGTGAATTGTGATATTTAATAATTAAATAGATTTCCTCAGATGACACTCACGTTATTTTCTCATGTTAAGATTTTCACGCTGAAAATGTGTCATTATTAACAATGTCAAAGTTTGCCTCTTTTTTCTTTGTTAATCCTTTTGGCCAAATCAAAATGTGCCTTTCAAAATTGACAGTTTACACTTGCTTAAATTAAAAAGTAATGACAATTATAAAATGACTTTTATGTCAATGAAAGACAAAATGGGAATACCATTAAACTATTATTATAATGTTCAATGATTCAATCATATGATATGAAAATTTTGATAGATGTCAAGAAGAATTCAAACATTTGTGCTCTGAACTATTGATGCATAACTACAAATATCTATTAATATTTTAATTTCAAATGTAGATATTTGAAAAGGACATTCTATCCTTTAGCGCCATCTGGCCAGAGTAATGCTAATGGAATGCTAATATAATATACTTTTTATCATATTTCTTAAGACACTCATTATGAAACTTAATTTAGAAAGTATTGACCTAAGTGACATTTAGTGTTGAAATATTAGATGAAATAAAATGCAAGAATTAAGAGATGTAAAAGTAGCTTCGGCNTGATTCATTATTAGTTCGTAAGACTCTGGCAAAAAAAATAGTTCGTAAGACAGCCCATATTTCTAGTATGCTGAACAATCAACAGAAAATCATTCCAACGGATTAAAAGAGAATAACATCATTTGCATTTTCTTTGAATGAAAGTATAGCTTATATTTTTTATTATTTAACTCAAGTCAATTTGTTTTATGCCATTCAAACTCTTCCTAATTTATTTTTAGGAGAAACTGCGCATAATCATCTTTTTTTCTAAATTACAACACAATTTAAAAAAGAACACTTTGGAACCTTATTAAATTATCATAGAAAAGTAAAAATGTTATAGGCCGAAGCTTCAGATTGGTCCCTTATGTATAAGGTGGATTTCAAATTGGTCCCTTACGTTTAATTTGTTTCATAATGGTTTTATATATTTTCATAATTTCTCAAATTAGTCTCAAACCTACTTTCAAGACGCAATTTGACCTCATTTGCTAATAATATCAACTAGATAGAGAAAGAATTCTTCAAAAGTTATCACATAATTTCAAACTCATCACATTCGAACTTAAAATGAAAGACATATAACTAATTTTACTTGTTCAACCATGAAATGAGTTGTCCACTTTCGAAACTCAATTTGACCTCATTTGTTGATGGTCCCACTCGTTAAAAGAAATCTGTAACTCTAAATTCGTCGAAACTTGAAACAATAAATATATATGATCATATTTAGTATTTCTTGAACTAATTTAAGAAATTATAAAAATATGTAGGACAATCTAAAATAAATGAAATATAAGGAACCTATTAGAAACCCACCACAGGCCAATTTGAGGTTTATATATAACATAATTTAAATAATTATCAAAATAATAAACGTTACCTTTTTCTTACTAATTAAATCACCCCACTGCCAAAAGTAAATAACTCGGCATTATATTCAAGTATTTAATCTCCTTGTAATCCATTCCTTCCCCATTTATTACCTATCCTTATCTTTTTCACATGCTTCTCACTCTCACACGGCTGAGGAAACTTCCACTCTTTTCTTTCCCAAAAAAGGAAACAGAGAAATTGTACTCAAGAAATAAAACAGAGAAGCCTATTATATTCTTTTCCATTCAAAGAAACAGAGAAGTTGTACTTGAGAAAGATTGAAACAACCTCATGCATGCTACTAATAACTAATAAATTAATAATTACTAATTAGATTCCCATCATACTACTTAATTTCTTGCTTCGCTCTCAAAAAGTCGAAGGGAGAGTAAAACTAAAACTGCAATATGTCCAATATTTCAATCATATAATTTACTTTTTCTAACTTTACATTTAACAAAATCACGTTCAAACTTGAGTTAAAATTCTTTGGAATTTATTAGCCCTTAAAGTGTGCAAAGCAGATCCACTTCTATCCTATCTAACTTTTTCTTTTTTTATCAAGATTCAAGAATGCATCCGTTGAAGTCATTCTCATCTCTCTCTCTCTCTCCAACTTTTGCAAATTCACCTTTTATCAATAATGGATTCGCTGAATGAAGCCATTTTTATCTTTTTTGTAGGGCAAGTTATTCCACCAAAGTCTCATGTGACAGGTGCCGGAGATGAGTGAAAGTTTGAATAAATACATACACATCATATTAGCTTACAACCAAAAGGTGTATTAAAATTTATTTATGTGTTAATGTGAGAGAAGATTTAAAAGAGGATTTGCAATTTTTTTTTACTAAAAATTAGTAAAATTATCTTATGTCAGTAACTCTTAAGACAATCATTAACCACTCTTTTTTTCTTCTTCTTTTTTGAAGAATTTTTTTAAAACTCAAAAGAATC
The DNA here is from genome assembly GCA_003254925.1 of Chamaecrista fasciculata. NCBI lineage: Eukaryota > Viridiplantae > Streptophyta > Magnoliopsida > Fabales > Fabaceae > Chamaecrista > Chamaecrista fasciculata. The sequence goes on along the minus strand of QANZ01000136.1, from coordinate 128,906 downwards.
TAAATATTAGAAGTATACTACTATTGGTCTATTATTCCTTTATATAAAAAAGTATATTTTTAATCTCCAAACTTTATATTAATTTTTCATTTCATCCTAAAAATTTATTTATTGTCAAAATTTAAAATTTTGATCAATTTTATCATTTCTCTTATCCAATGAATCAACAGTAAAGTCCAAGTGCTTTTCAATATAAGTTTGAATTTTTCTTTTCAATAATTTCACATTATATGATGTTATGTGAAGCTTACTGTTAATTCAGTACAAATGATAAAATCAATTAAAATATAAAAGTTTGAGGATGAAGTTAACACTAAACCAACTTTGAAGACAATTAAAAATTGATATAGAGTTTAAGGATAAAAACATATATTTTATCTTATTTTCTTTTATCCAATATCAATTATTTAGTTTCCCAAATATTATTTATTAAAATTAAATTATTAATTCTGGTAAAAAAAATTACATACCAAGAAATATATTTTCATCATTTAAAGACTAAATTAAAATTTTTAGATAAATTCAAGTACTGAAAAATCAGTTTATTCTTCAGTATAATAAAAGTGAATTAAGCACTTAAACAGAGCAGAGAAATTAAGGAAGATAGACAAACCAGAAGGACACCGATTTGGCTGATCTCCATGACGGCAATAGCACCTGAAGCTATACGCATCTCCATCGAATCCACACCTTCCTCCACTCTTCTCGCATTCTTCACAATCTCCCATCTTTTTCCATTTCAACACAAACCCTCTTTTCAATGCTTCCCAAATATCACCATTAGTATCATCATAAGCTTCTTCCACCATCGTCCTCATCATCCCACCCACACACTTCCCCTTCACATACTCTTTCATGGTCGCATTCACATCATCACTTATCGCCAAAACAGACCTCGTTCTGTTTCCCCCATCACACCCAATCTTGTACTTTTCAACCCCTTTTGTCTCGCAATCGAAGAACAGCAAGATCTGCTTCTGCTTCGGTGCGAAGTCAAACGCGAACCCATAAAGCGTGAGGTTTTTCGTAGGAGAGAGACATTGGGTGGAAGTGGAACTATTTGAGATTGAGAAGATGGGATTTGAGGCACGAAAGGAGTTGTTTGTGTAGAAGATTTCTTGTACCGTGTTGTAGGAATTCGAGAGATTAAGGATGGGAAAGCCATCGGGGGTACATGTTAGTTGGAAACGAGGAAGACCGCAATATGGTTGTTGTTTTCCTGAGATGTAGAAAGGGTAGGTTATGTTTGGACCATATCCGCAGGATTTGGGCTCGCAAGCTTCGAACTTTGGGTTTAGATTAGAGAGGGCGAGTCTGAAGAAGAAGACAGAAAAAAGGAAGAACAAGAAGAAGGGGTGATTTGTTTGGTTCATTTGGGAATTGGGATTTTGAGGAGAGAGAGAGAGAGAGAGAGGGATGATGAATATTGATGATGATGATGAAGTGGGAAGGGTAAGAGAGAAGGAGGGCGATGTAATGTGAGGGCGTATGGGTTTGACCTGCAATTAAAGTCATGGGGTCTGACTGAATGGGACATGTGTGTGTGTTTGTGTGTGTTGAGGCTGAAAAAGATTGGCATGTTGTATGGTATTCTCTGGTCCTTCATCGTTCAATCACTGCCTTATATATTGGACTTTTGAAAATGGAGATTCTGAGCTCTCAAGAGGGGGAGGATTCACTTACCTAAATGGGGGGGCCTGCCAATAATCAAGTTTTGAAGTTGGACTTTTTCGTTATATGCCTTGGTAGTTGAAGTTTTTATCCAAAAAAAAAAAAAAACAATACTTGAAGTATTAAGGGGATCCAAATTTAAGAACTGAGTAGTGAGTATTAATATGAGATTGGTTTACTGCAAATCAATGTTATGAAACTGGACCGGTCCCACTGTAATCTGAAAATGAAGGCGGCTTGAACTATAGATTATTTTAGATCAATTGGACTCAAATTTTAAATGAGGCTAGATTATAGTTCAAGGCAAGTCTTGATAAGACGGCTTGATAAGACTAGCTAGTTGTTAAATGAGGCTCGTCTAAGGCAAGTCTTGCCAAAGCGAGGGGATGTCTATAATGTCAATTAAGTACATCAACATTTAGGAAATTATGTTATGGGAAATCGCTGTATCATGATTGTCATAATTAATGAGGGTCCTGCGGGCAATGCCAATGTTATGATATCTTACAAATGGATAATCAAACCAAAGTATATCAATTGTTTCTCTTGGAAGGGTCAGATCTCGAGTGACATTCACTTTAATTAAGCCAAAGTAAAACACTTAATCCCTTTGAGGGGTCAGTTCTTGTGTGATCTTCACTTAGATTTAACCAAAATATGTTACTTGTCTTTTTTGGGGAGGGTTAATTAGTTCTCCCACCACTTTCACTTGGATTTAATCAAATATATCATTTTTATTTGACAAAATAATATATTAGTAAGTAAAAGAGATTAATATTAGTAAATGCTTATTTGAAACCAATATTTTACTGTTACACATTAATTTTTTTATGTAGGTTTTATTTAATGTATCTCTCTTTAAAAATTTGATCAAATCCTACTTTGAAAAATTATGTCACGTGAATTATCTTTGACCTTTAATTAAGATGCATTTGCATGGTCGGTTAAAGACTTGCATTGTAATATAATTTAATATAAATTATCGTATGTTGGATATACATTTTACATCGAATTTAAGTTTATATACTTTATCTTAATTAGAAATATAATAATTATCGTATTATTTAATGAATTTTTTACCATAATTAAATTTGATAAGATACAAGACTTATTCAGAACAATCATTTTGCTCCCTTAAACTTTTATCATAATTTTATTTTTGTTTCAATTTAGCTCCTTGCCTTAATTAAATAAAAAGTTTTAATATAGTGGCTTCATTTAAAATATAAAATTTTGTGCTATTACTACATAATTAGCGCATGCTCACCGAAAAGTGTATTTTAATTTGTAACTTCGAACCAGACTTATGAAGTACTCTCTCCGGTTCTGAATATCTGATGTTTTGAAGAACTTTATTTGTTCCAAAATATCTGATGTTTTACAAATCCATGATAGCATTAATTATTTATTTATCATTTTATCCCTATTAGTAGAGTCATAATTGTATTGTTTTTTTTTTGTGAACAATTATATTGTATTTTTGAATGTGTAATATGTTCTGCATTCCGTGGACTACTTTTATGATTATCTCGTCGTGAGACATACTGCCATTTACTTTCGGCCAACGCGTGTGGGTTCCTCTAGTTTCTCCCCATTAATTAAGTTGTTAATTTATTTTTCAAATTCTGTAATAGTAATATATGTAATTTTGCCAAAAAATGTTCATAAATGTTGAAATATAACTGAAGTTATAACATGACATTATAATTAAGATTATAGTTTAGAGAGATAAATATATTTCATCTTTTTTAATGCATTGAATTCGATTTTTAAACTTAAACAATAATACTATACACATACCATAATCTTAGAAATAGTAAGAAGATTGAGTGAGGATGAAACTTGAAAGAAATTCAAACCAAAGCAATTATTTGACCCCATAGGGCACTCACTTCATGCATTCTGAACTAATATTAACTTCTTCTATACGATGGCCAGCCATCCTAGTCGGTGTCCACTTTATTTAATTATTTATGAGAAATTTTATTATTTGATTGTTAAATTTTTATTAAGTAAAAATTAATATATGAAACTCATTCTCACAAAAAAAATTGTAATTCAGTCTTTAAAATATGGTAATTAATTTTTAACAATTTAGTATTTAAAATAATTTTCAAGAAAAAATATGAATTTAAAAATATAAAATATAAAATTAATTCAAATTTAAAAATAAATTATTAATATTTATGCATTCTATAATTTAAATTATATATTTTAATTATTAAAAAATTAATTCAGTATAAATTTATAAATTAAATAATAATTTTTTTCTTATTTAGTTTAATGGCGTCACTGTTCATCATACTTTATATTATAAATATTAGGTCATAACATTTCACGTTTCACCTCATTTCTCGACATTTTGTGGTGGAAGATGACGACACATCTCCATGCAATCATGCATTTTCAAAGCGTGGCGTGACTACAATTTAGACACCATTCTCAACGTTGACATCATTGGTCATTTATTCCACCAATTAAAATAGTTAGTGTATCGTTTATTTAATTGCTGAATGATTAAAAAACTATTAAATTCGCAATATATAATATATGTGATAAAATTATAGACTTTAATTTTTAGTAAATTTTCCTTTTCTTATTGAAAATTAAAAATGGCCAGTTGAATCACTGATCCAACGAAAAGAAAGATCTAACAGTTCAATATGCATGGGTCAGTTCATTCACAAAAATGACTCACTTTATTTAATTGCCGATTAGCAATAAGTTAGTTAGTTAGTATTTCGACGGACTAAAAATTATAATAGTTTCAATCATANCCTATACAAATTAAAAAAATCCATAATCATATTTCAACCAACCACAATCATTACATACCCTTTTATATAATTTCACACCCTATTATACATCATTTTCTCTCAAACCATCCAAACACTTCATCTCATCCTAATTTCAATCATAATATAAGACTCCCAGTATAGTTATAATGAATTTTGATATGCATGGGTCAGTTCATCCACCAAATGAAAATTTCTCATGGGCTGAGCTCGCAAGATTCTATGGGCCTCATCTCATTTAGACAATGTTTGTGGTCCCAAACGTCCTTGAGCCTAGAAAATCACTTTATTACACATATCAGTCACATCTGGCATTACACACTCGTAGAAACAGAGAAAAAAAAGCTGCTTTTCGCCTTTCGTCACTCTGAGCTTCTCTCCGATTACCTCTTTCTGGTTCCGGCGACTTCGAGTGAGGGGTTCCATGCCAGAGGTTTGTGGTTTTCTTAAGCTTTTCTAATTTCTTAGCTATCTGTTTTCCCTGCAACTAGAGCAATTTGGTGTGTGGGTTTGTTGAGCTATTTATAAGAATAGTTTATTCACAATGTTGTTCACCTGGAACTAAGCTCGAATGCTTCGATTAGGTGATGTATGAACTTGCGTGGTTTCGTGGGTAAAGGAAGATTTTGTGATGAGACAAATTTGGTTGAGTCTTCTCATTTATAATGAAATTGCTGTTTTCTGGGTTTTCAAGTCTGCTGCCAATGGAGCATTTCGGTTTTGTTATGATTTTGCAATGTTGATCAGAAATCGCCTAATTGGAATTTTTATATTCAGTGTTAAACTATTTTTGAGGATTAGGGTTTTTGACGATCATTTATCTTTACATACATGCTGTTGCTAACCGTTTTGTCATATGCTTTACAAGAAATCCTTAGTGCACGTAGTGGCTTTTCGACTTTGTCAATCCTGAATAGCCAATTAACTATATAGAATATGAATGGTTCGAAATTAAACGCTTTATAAACACATAATTGCGAAAAAAGAAATGGAGAAATAAGGGGATAACTTCCCCCCTTTTTTTTTTCTTCTTTCCGGTTATTTACTCCATTAGTTCTGATTTCTGAGTCTAATGGGTTGGGTTTTAGATGTCAGATTTGTCTTGAAGTGGTCTGCACCAGATTAAATTATTCATTTTATGGATGCTACGACTTCATTATGTCTAGGTTGAGGGACTCATGGTAGCTCCATCCTGCAACCAAGGGCTGAATCCGACTTGCTTTTTACTCAGTTGAAATGTATTTGTAGTTAAAATCTCTAAATTATTTATGTTAGAGTTCGTAAAAGCTATTAGTTTTCATCCAAAATTCGAATTTTACTATGGTTTGATAGTTTGAAAATTTGAAGGAGCTTTGGTGGGTATTTCAATTATGCTGTCATATTCCAGTGTCTGCACTCTGCTATATTTTGAGGTTTAACTTGAGGGCATTCCTTTTTCTTTTTATTCCAGCAAAAATCACATCCTTGTCATATTTTTTTCATCAATTGAGTCAGTCTTCTTTTGATAGTTTTCTTGTGTTTTAACTTTTGTCCTTTCCATAGCAAATGGTTTAATGAGTAAGGGCTCAGAATCCAGAAATGTACTATGAGGAGCTTTTTGTTACTTGGAAATTACTGCTTTATGTATTGCACTTAGACAGGTGCATGCGGTGAGCAGCTGATGTGTTCCGGCTTCAATAGCCAGTCAATCAAAGTTCTCATATTGAAGACATAAAATCCTCCTTTATATTTTGATTGTATTAATGCTTAATAATGGTTTGTTTGGTCTTGTATTAGAACAATTATAACTCTCATGGCATATTGTATATACATCAACCTTTCCTGTTAAGCTTGATTTGAATTTTATCATTCCCCAATTGTTAAGCCTCCCTAATCTGATCTTATTCTCTTCAGATGTCATTTAACATGTGATGCCTCAATCACTCTTAAACATTACTCCGGATGCCTTCATTTCTGTTGGAAGCTTTCAAGAGAAGAATCATGGCAAAAAAAAGGAAAAGAAGACAAAGAAAAAGAAAACTAAAAGAGAAACACCATGTGGACTGGTCAAGTCTCCCTCAGGGTACCCTTGAGATTATTGCTGGAAAACTGCCTTTAATTGATTGTTTATCCATCAGTAAAGTCTGTAAAAGTTGGAATGCTGTTCTTGGTGAAGAACTTCCTTGTCGGCAAAGCCATGGATTTCCTTGGCTTATAGTGTCAGGTCAACATCAAAAGGAAATTAGAACTTGTGTCAGCATACTTGATAATCGTGTTTGGGAGTTAAAGCTATCAGAGGCATATGGAAAGTATTGCTGGGGATCATTTCATGAATGGCTAATTATGGTAAAAGATTTAGACAGTTTCTTTCTTGAAGTTAATTTGCTGAATCCATTTTCGAAAAGACAAATTAATCTACCATCAATATGGAACTTTTACCACAAGATGGTCCTCTCGGGGCTTCCCTTTGAGAATGACTTTGTTTGTATGCTTCTACATAGCCATCATCGGGAGCTGGCTTTTTGGATTCCAGGAGCACAGTCATGGCATAAACATAAACTGACAGGTGAGCCATTTGAGGATGCTGTATTTTGTAATGGAAGTTTTTTTCTCCTGGATGAAAAATTCAATATCTGGCAAATCAATGCTAAATGTATCCGCTCTAGCATTAGTAATGATGATGTTAGTCTTGGAACATTTCCCCATCTAGAAATACAGTTTCGTCAAATAAAAATGCCAGAGATGCTGCAGTTCAATCAAGCAATGATACTAGATAGACATGCAGATAATCGCACTTTAAGATATCTTGTTGAGTCTCGTGGGGATATTTTGCTTATTTGTAGAATTTTTAACCCGCTACAAGATCTTATGCTTGAGACACAAAACTTTGAAGTATATTCATTGGATCTTAGTCAGTCATCTTGGGAGAGGGTTGTGGATTTGAAGGATCAAATGCTATTCTTAGGAAAATGTTGTTCATCGTCATACTCTGCTGAAGAACTTGGAGTCGGAATTAGCAACAACATTTATTTCACCAATGATCCAGCTGCTCCTTGGTGGAACGAGTGGGATTCAGATCATCTAAAAGATATATCAACTCGTCTTGGATTAGTTAAGGCTGGTGGGAGAAACTGGGGCATTTTTAGACTTCAACATAATGATGGTGAGCCTTTTAGCTTCCTTGGCGATATAGATAGATGGGCTTACACTTGGTTTACTGCACCTACATGGTGGTGTTGCAAAAACATGCCCTCTTCAGAGAGGGGTTAATCATAGTCACTAATGAAACATAAGAGGACTATTACTTTACACTTTCAATGCACTTTTCAGGATCTAGGTTGAGCCTCATAGTTTTCTTTCTTTTTTGAACACAAGCCTTATTGTTTCATTAAGGCTGAATTTTGTGGTTTGCAAGCCAATATGTAAATTTTTGCTGCACTGTACATGGTTGTTTGTGTATCTAGCACTCTTTCCATGGATGTCATCTGATAGTTTCATATCTTTCCTCACTTTCTCGCACACAGTGATGCAGAGAATTTTCTCCCCATTAAGGCTGGCTTTTGTGGTTTGCAAGACAATATGTAAATATATGCTGCAGTGTACATGGTTGATGTGTGTGCGGTCTCTGATAGAGATTGTTTCGATGTCGTTTTATTTCTCTTTATAACTTTTTTTAGTGGGTCAAACTATGATTTATCACATACACTTCGAGTTTTTCATTTCCATTCTATCTAATTTAATCATCGTATTTAGAGCAATTAAGTATTCAATTTTAATCTAAAATCTTTAATCTCAATAGTTATATGCAGAGTTTCTATTTGAATTGAAGTGAAAATTACAATTAACACCAGGATCTTCTTCATATGAAGAGTGATTTGATGATGTAATTTGTTCTTTCCGATTGCAACCATGAAATCTTGTCGACTATCTTTTTAACACGTGGCAAGTTTGACTANTATGCAGAGTTTCTATTTGAATTGAAGTGAAAATTACAATTAACACCAGGATCTTCTTCATATGAAGAGTGATTTGATGATGTAATTTGTTCTTTCCGATTGCAACCATGAAATCTTGTCCACTATTTTTTTAACACGTGGCAAGTTTGACTATTCAACAATCTTGTGTACTTTGAATATTTTTTTTTGGCCAAGTGTGTACTTTGAAGTTTGATCAGCCAAGTTTTGACATTTTAATTCTCTCATATATGTTGACGAACTAGAAATTGGTCTTGAGGTATTTAGTTCTGAGAAAATTTGCGTGTGATGTCCACCAAAGGGAAATGAACAATAAATATAAGGGGTCTTTGTGAAACACTTATATTAGTCAGATAAAATTCCTTACATTATTTTGCGATCTTTCAAAATTATAGGAATAGAATCTACTTTTTCTTTAATTATATCATGGATCATTTAATGCGTTTGTATTATTTGCCACCATACAATAATAATTTCATAAGATTATACATTATCCAATTATATTTGGTGAATGATGATGCATGGAAGAATTAGACACCCTGTGCCTTGGAGATTATGGGGCTACAAGAATAAGTTCTGAAAGGATGTGTCCTAAATTGATGCTGTTTGTCCTAAATTGAAACATTTGTCATCTTTTAGGGATCAAATTATTAATTTACTCTTTAGTTTATTTTTTTTTTTAGTTATTTTCTCTTGTTATTTCATTGGTTGGTCATTAGAAGAGTGGTTGAGATGGGTTCTGTGAAGAATTGCATCACATTATTTGTCATACATTCATACTTTAGTTGTAGGATTGCTTTAGAGAATTGAATCAATGCGAAATGTAGACATCTTTATCTAGTTATGAAGAACTAATTAACGGAATGGGGATTGAATTTTAGTGCAAAAACTTGAAGGATTCATCATTCATGTTTCTGGTCCTTTAACCATAAACTAAATATTGCAGACGACTATGAGGAGTTACAAAACATGTGGTGTGGAATTTCAACCTTACTTTGTTCTTGGTGATTTGTGGGAATCTTTAAGGGAGTGGAGTGCATATGGTGCAGGAGTGCCCCTTGTCCTTAATGATACTGATAGTGTTGTTCAGTATTATGTCCCCTATCTTTCTGGAATTCAAATTTATGTTGATCCTGTGAAGTCATCTGCAAAATCAAGGTATACTGCTGTATCTGAACCCTGTTTGAATGATTCATTTATTTAATATGTAACATTTAGTCTCAATATTGTCTATTTGTTTTCTTTTTCTTCTTTTGTGTCATTTGGAGTGTGAAATTTTTTTTCTCAAGCAATTGGGTACTCAGAAATTTTTTTGATTAACCTTCAAAACTTTTGCTGGCATATAATGTTCTGTTCCCTTTTGGTACAAATTTTGGTAGGAAGGCATGTATTTACTCTGTGGAGTAAAGCAGTTTCATCATAAGCCTGTTTTTGAGAAATTGGAATGTGAATCCTGTGTTTTGGAGCTTAAATTATGATAGCGCAGAATGCTACAAGGTGTGGTTATAATTCTATTTTCCAAAAAAGAAAATTAAGATGAAAGTGATAAATATTTGGGCACTGAGGTGGTATGCTATTGTAATATACATATTGAATCAATCATATGAACACTTTATGTTGACTCTGATCTCACAAGACTGCTTGATATTTTTTATTTCCTACTTTGTAAATGATAGAAATTAGATTGGCCTCTCATGAAGTAGTATAACAATTGTATATCTAGAATGATACTTGTATAATGTTATATCTAGCATGGTACTATTTCGTTACTTATGTGCTTTGCTGTAGGGCCTATGGATGCACAAGTGGCTGAATTTTCAGTTCTACTTGTAGGTATCCTATTTACAGAATACCAACTGGTGGTACTCCGGGTATATAAAAAAATTAACAGGGCATGTGTTATGTCTCCGGTGTTATATATATATAAAAAAAAATTAACAATTTAATGAACAGGAGACCTTTCAAATTGAATATGCCACTATAAATATTTAATAATATTTGTGTTATGGAGACATGTGTGTCTCACTCTTGTCTGATCTCTTGCTGCTTTTTTTTATATAACATAAATATATATATATATATATATATGATGATATTATCTACTTTTAATTTTTTTTTTGGCCTAACACTTTTAATTGCTATCTGCAAGCTAGATAGTTAATATAAATTTCATTACATTTGTCAAGATTAAAGTGCAACTCTAATTTTATCATATTTGATATATAACGGCTTTTAATATTTATAACTAAAATATTAATTGTTAAAAAATATTAAGGATAAAAATATAATAATAAAAATATTATGGACCGAGATAAGATTTTAACTCTTTATTTATGGTGAAAGAAAATTGTAGTGTAAATGAGGGATTTGTAGTGGAGAGAGGGGAGAGAGAAATATTGATTCGGCTATAACGAACTATACGTCTATACGTACAGTGTGGCTGTGTGGGTGCTGAATCAACCCATCATTGTTCTCTCCCTCCCATCGATCAAAAAGGGCATTTCCATTTTCTCTCTCTAGCACCAGGATGAACACTGTCTTCGCCTTCTCCTTTCGCCCTGTTGGGCTTCCCCCAAACCGTCTTTCCCTAACTTCCTTCAATCGAAAAATGGTAGCACTTCCTCATCTCGTCATTCATTCTTCCTCAGTGCCGCCGACGGAGAAGTGCTCCAACTCCAACAGAGCGGAGGCTGAGATCGTGCCGCCGAAAGACAGTCCATTCGAAAAAATGATGAAAGCCACTCCGATGAACCTGCATTTCCAGCCGCTGGAGGAGAACGATCGCCCCGACGAGCCAAATGACAAGAAAGAAGTGTCGGAGGACCACCCCAACGAGCAAGAACGGTCGGAGGACCACAATAAACAAGAGTCCGAGGCTGGCAGCGGGAAGGGGGCGGAGCGCAGCAGCGCAGTTCTGAATATAGGAGACAATGGCAGGATCCGACACATTTATGTGGGGAAAGGTCAAAAAATTACTATACAGGAATTTTACCCCTAATCTGATGAAGTTGCAGGAATTTTACTCTGTGTTTATGCTATTTCTCCTATTTCTATGTTAATCTTTCTTGACTATTGCTATTTCTACTCTGTTTCTTGACTATTGCTATGTTTTGAACGATTATATTTGCCAACTGCTATGCTCTTTCCCTTCTTTGTTTCTTGACTATTGCTATGTTTTGAGCTCATCGTCTCGCTGTTCTACCTTCTTCGCATTTTTGTCACACACTCTGACACTCGTAATTCTTCTTCATTGCTAAAATGGGTTTTCTCGAATGGTTCATTTTCTTTTTTCATACAATAACTTGTCTTCACCACAATCAACTAATCTTTCTCCAAATATGATGAAATGGGTTGGTCCAAATCCCTCGTGAGCTTGGGTATAGTCTTATATCTCTTAAGCTCTATGTTAATATGCTTTTTGGGTTTCTTCCTGAAGATTCAACAAGTTCTTAAAGAGTTTTTTTTTCAAAAATGTTTTGAAAGAGCTAGATGGTGAGTTTCTGGACATTATTTTATAGGCAAAGTCTTCATAATCATATATTATTGGCACACAAAGAAGTTAAAGCAATCTTCCATCTTCGTGATACAGAGAGAAATGGGTATTTGTTTTTCTTGCTTTTTCGCAAAAAAGATCATATTTAATTATATACTACAGAGAGAAAGCATACAAAAGAAAGATGAGATGAAAAGAAAATGGAAGAGAAGAGGTCATCTAGGTTGGATGAAATAAAAAAAAAAGACCATAACAAAACGCACCGTCTCACTTAAGGTTGATGGGCGACGTGGCATAATATGGACCAATGAGATGAATCTAATGGTTAATAATGCATACTGCAAGTAGACTGCAGTGAATTTGGAGGGAAATCCACTACAGTGGATCCGGTCTCCAAAACACCAAACCCAAATCTAATAGCATTTTCTTTTGGGTTTAATGAGATGAAATCCAGTCTAAATGAGCCATAGAGCATCAAAGATGTTGGATACAATTAATGAAGAGGATCAAAGGGAGATTATTAGCACCACCCATCTTGATAATCATTCCTTAATCACTTCTTCTTCTTCCCATAAAATCCCATCATCACCATCATCTTCAGCTTCAATTCCTAGTGGTGACCCCAAGTATTTCCTAAACGGGGTTCATAGATCCCTTAATTTCCCATTTTGAATCACGGACTCACGAAGACGAAGAGGCAATGAATATATATATGGTCCATGAATTTTATATATATATATATATATATATATATAAAATTCATGGACCATATTCACATGTATGAGCTTGTCTTACAAGGTTCAAGAAACTTCTCCCAACTCCCACCAATGTAAATATAATTAAGCACATGATACAAAAATAAATAATGCACATCAATGCTGGCTCGCACGGTTTGTTGGATTACAATTAATGTGCATAATGAATTTTACAATTTTCGTTCACATAAAAGAAAGAAATCAAGTATCATCGACTGTAGAGTACATATATGAATCACATACAGAGATTTTCTTTTTCTTTTTCTTTTTTTCCATTTAAAATCAAACATTTGGTTGTGCATCAACTATATATTCATTAACTAAAAGTGTATTTGTTATGACTTGAGTACTTACCCTACAAAAGAATGTTTTTTATTGTTGTCTGTACCCGGCATTTAGGATTCTGTTTTAACTAATCTGTTTTTTATTGCGTTAGTAAGAGAGTCTCTCAAATAAGGTAATTATATTTATAAAGTTTCCAATTTAAAAATTTGTTTAAAAAATATTAAGTCACTTATTACTTGAACTGACTCTTCAGCAAAGTTGTTAAAATTGAGATTTTAAGTAAATAAATTTAAAAAAGAAAATGTAAAATCAGATTGTAAAATTATAAGAGTATACTTAAGTAGGGATAATATCTCTTTAATTCAATTATACACACATATTGTAAATATCTCATTTTAATTGTCTAGATGACTATTATAACCTCCATCCATTTAAGTTTTAACTATAAAAATCAGCCAATATTTCCTTGACATTTCTCTCACTCTCACACACACATATATATATATACATATTTTTTAATTAAAAAATCTTCAAGTTGATAATATATTAAGTCAGAAGACTTGAAATACTCTATTAAAGTAGATAAATAAATTTTAATACAAACATGTAAATCATGATTAGGGAAATTTTAATATATGAGAATAAGGATATTTCTAAAATTTCCAACTTGACGTCATTGTTAGGGAAGATTTTATTTGTTTGGTTTGGCCGGTGGCTTACACAAACTGACAATATAGAAGATTTCTTACAACCAATTTGATCGATTTCATTAGGTGATTTTTTTTGTTCATTTCCAGAAATTATCGTAAAATTACGGTTCAAAAAGGTAATTAAATAATACAATATTTCCACTAATTTCCAGTCAATCCAGTTGAGCCAAAAGAAAATTCAAGATATTACAGAATTTGCAAGAAGGATAAAACTTTGGTAAAATTCCTCAACTACTTGCTACAAAATTCTCAAAAAAAAAAAAAAAAACACAAATTAAAGTATCCTCGTAACTTTATTGGACAACTACATAACAGTACCTAAAATCTGCAACTAAGTTTTTCTTTTCATGTAAGAATCATAAGATTTACAAGAATTAACTCAAGCCTCAAGATACAACCATGCTTCAGCCTCAATTTTCCATTGTGGAACTTTAATTGCTGTTAAACTTATACTTGGCTGAATGTTCTCTAATTAAATAACGAAGCTTGTCCTCAATGTATGCTTCTTTTCATTTTCTTGTTTTCTTGGGAAGTCTGTGTGCTGCTCCTAGGGTTCTTTCGTATTTTTTCAAAGCTGACACGGGAAAAAAAGGTACAAAACAGGGGATTTAATGAACTAAAATACTGATTTTTCCAAGTTAGCATATCTCAGTATAAATTATCTTATTTTAGAAACCATTAAAGAAAATAACCAAATACTTCAATCACATGCTTTTAATAGCTAACAAACATAATTGCAGTATCATCTGCACACTGATAACTGGTAATGAAACTAATTAATCAGTAAAAGTACCTGAATCTATGCTTCAAAATACATTGTACATGAACCAAGTGATACTTACCTTCTTAAACGTTGACGTTGAAGACTAGAATACTCCTTCATCTTAATTTCAAGATCACTAAAATACAAAGTCTATGTGTCGAATCCACAGATTTTGTAAAAACTATGCACTTTTCTCCTTCCAATGTTTTTAAAAGTGCAGCCAAATACAAAGATTTGACCTTTGTTTATTATCAAGTTCTCAGTATCAGGCCCCATGTCAGTGAGAAGAAAAGGACCCAGATATATATTATTCTATTAATTTAATCTCTTTTTTCCTTTTGGTCCTGATCTTGATTTAGTTTCTTAGTTAGCAACAAAACAAAATGAAAACAAGCAGCTATACTAATTTCTGGAAATTGCAAGTGACGAAAGAATCATCCTAATAGGTTGACACATTCAATATTCATGATTGTCATACATACTCGTACCAATTTAAATAATTCCAAATTTTCTGGAAACCAGGATTGGTAGGCCTCCCGGAGAAGTCGGTCCGTTTCATCAACCACCTGACATAATTTAGCTTGTTCACATAAATCTATCATAAACTTAGAGCAAGTCAATATATATATATATATATATATCAAGAAGGTGCATGCAACTATGAGAAGAAATTAAGTATCCATTACTTACAAGATAATAAAGATGCTCAAGCGTGAACCCTTTAGTAGCATTGATGTGATCCATAAGCCTTCCAGGGGTTGCTACTAATATATCCACCTTACTTTGGAACCCAAGTGATATATCTTCAGGATCATAACACATGCCTGCCTCATATCCTGGTATATTCACAAGCCTAGAAATTTGATCAGCTATTGAAGATTGACCAACAGCCAAGCCAACATGTAAACCTAGAGGAGATGCAATAGCATCAAAAACTTCTTTAACCTGTAGTAACAAAAAGAAATTATGCAGCATGATAAATGATTTATTATAATGACAAATTCTTTTCTACAAATACAGAAGCAAAGGTTGTGACGTGGAACTTATAAGTTTGACAGCATTTGCACTATTGGTAGAGCATAAGCTAAAGTTTTTCCACATCCAGTGGTAGAATTTACGCAAAGCTCTCGCTCAAAATTACCAGGTCCAACTGTCTCTTGCCAAACTGCAACTTGCACAGGGAAGAGCTTAGAGATACCCATATTCTCCAATGCCAACTTCAACCTGGTGTACATAGTAGAAACATATTAGGAGAAAAAACTAGAGAAAGAATATGAAAAAACTGAATAGTGTATAGAGTTCATGATATTATCCTCTTCTATTAAAACCAGAGACACAAATACAATCAACATGCACAGAAGACCACATTCTGCAAGAGCCAAATGCAGCATAGTAAGGCAGATATAGTAAATGTTCACTAGAGATTTAACATAGAGCAATTTTGTGAAAGCAGTTCATTCATACTAGAGAATTTGATACGAACTAGAGGACCCGATTGAAATCAGCCCATCCCACAGCAAGCTATTTCCCAAATCAAGTAGGCTGCAGGTTATACAAATTAAGCACTCCATTCATCTTGCTCTCACATCTCTCACATACTAACTTGAGCGTCGGAGTATTCTTCGCAGGCACCCCTGTGAAGTCTTTTGTAGGTACTTTGACATCCAAGCATTGCTCTAGCACATCCCGTTGAACTAGATAAGCTCTCCCTTAAAGCCATCATCCTGAGGTGTAAAAAATTTGAGAAAGTATTAGTAACATAACTTAAATATTTAATGTATTATAAATTTACATATCTTTACTTTATCAAATAAGAAGTGATTTTTTTTTCACTCTGTTGTATGCAATTTAATTTATTATTTGATGTATTGGTTTTTTTTTTAAAAAGAAAACCACGTACATCACATAAAGAATTCGATCGCCCTTGAACTCAAATTACTCAAAATACTAATTAAGTTTATTGTAATACTGCAACTTTAATTGTATATAAAAAAAGATTGGAATATAAAAGTTTATCTCCCAATACAACAACTTAATTGATTGTATATTTGTATTCTTCAATTTTTGTAAAAAAGCAAAACTGAGCTCAAAAAAAAAAAATATAAGCCATATAAGATAACTAGGGTTAGAGCACGCAAATATGAGGGATCAAAATGAAATTGATAGTAAATATTATGGACTCAATGAGGTTTTGGCCTAAAAAACATCAAGACAGGGAGAGAGGCAAAACCCACATTTTCAATCCACTTTCTAGTTTTTTATTTAATTTATAATTATAATATGAACAATTATGTATTTTTTGATTAGTTAATTAAAGTTTAGCCTAAAGTTAAAAATGACCGACTACCAAAAAGGGGTAGAGCCATATAATATAAGATAATCTTTGTATAAATTATACTCAAGGTTATTAAAACCGGACCGGTCATTGAACCGACTGAAGCAGCGGTTCAAGATTCAATGGTTCAACCGGGATCGGACCGTTAATAATTAAATAAATAAAAAATAATATATTTATTTTAATATAATAAAAATATATAATAAACTCTTTAAATTTAAGTTGGATTCAATAAGAAAGTGATAATTAAGAGGATAAAAAATTAAATTTTCAAGTAAAAACTATTAAATAGTGTATTATTTTGAGTCTAAAACATAATAAGAATTTTTTTTAAAAAAAATAGCATCATTTTAATCAAGAAAAACTTAAAAAAATAAAAAATTAGAAAAAAAAAAACCTGAATCGGTTCAATCTCAGAATCGGCCGGTTCAAGGCGGTTTTCCCAGTTTTTGACCGGTTCAAGCGGTTCTTGACCGGTTCTTAGCTGGACCGGTTTTGTACTCAACTCGGATCGGACCACTGGCCGGTCCAGTCCAGTTTTTATAACTATGATTATACTTTATAGTTGTTATATACTATTGTAGGTTGGCAAAAATCTGTAATTCATACGCAACATCTTGGCAGCTCTTTTATTATCTCTCTCACGTTCTTGAAGATAGATGAGAAATCTTCGTCACGTCCCGATGCACTTCCTATTAAAATAAAAATATGAAATCATTTATAATATCAGGTGCATTGGTTGTCTTAAACTTTTAATTTTAACATAATATATGTGCACTAAAAATATAGGGAAAGTAAATGTGAAACAATTACAGTTAGAAAATAAATTGAAAATTTGATTCATATAATCAAAATAATGCGCTGCAAAACAATTAGAGTTAGAAAATAAATTCAGGCCAAACAAAAAATAACTTGTAATTAAACTAAAATTTCATTCATAATCAACATATATAATACAAAACAATTAGAGTTAGAGAATAAATTTCATTCGTGTAATTAATTAATGAAACTATGTCCATGAATTAATCTGTCATTGCTTTACCTGGATTCGTAAGGCAATACTTGGGGCTTATCAGCATCATTTTTAGAAATGTCTCACTATTCAGTTTATCTTTTTCGTTTTTCCATGTAATTTGTAATTATAAATTGTGTTGATGGGTTTAAACTTTGAATAATGAGGATAAACGTTATACTCAGAGTCACTTGAATATATGCAGAAACAGACGGTTTATTTATTTATTTTTATATCCTAAATGAAAAATTCATCAGCTTATATATATTAGCAAATAGAAACCCAAAAAGTTCAACGGCAACAAAGGAGCTTTACAATAATACTTAGAGAATAAGAGAAGGAGAGGATATTAATAGTTATTTGTTTATTTTATTTTAGTCCGTCAATAGTTTCCCTAATGGGAAAAATTATTTAACATTCATTTGTAAGTGTTTGTGGTTCGTCTCATCATTCTAATTTGAGTAATGTATGGATTGATGTTGTAATAAGATCATTAATTAGAATTGGGTGATGAATTGTCATTATTCATTATTATATATTTGCAATTTTTAGTTAGATAGCACCCAAATTAAGAGGGGGTTCACGAATTAGAATATTTTTCAAAAAATTTGTAGTTTGAAGAGCTACTAGTTTCCTAGCCTGTTCTTTGAATTAATCACGCTTGATGATTTAAAAACAATTCAATATTTTAAAGACTTATTTATTGTGGTCTCAAAAAACTTTTCACAGTGATAAGAAAACTATTTATCTAGTTAAATGAAATAAGGTAATTAACAATTTAATGAACAGGAGACCTTTCAAATTAAATATGCCACTATAAATATTTAATAATATTTGTGTTATGGAGACATGTGTGTCTCACTCTTGTCTGATCTCTTGCTGNTGCCAAGATCCGACACATTTATGTGGGGGAAGGTCAGAAAATTACTATACAGGAATTTCCCTTTTCCATCATTGTTCTCTCTCTCCCATCGATCAAAAAGGGCATTTCCCTTTTCTCTCTGTAGCACCAGGATGAACACTGTCTTCGCCTTCTCCTTTCGCCCTTTTGGGCTTCCCCCAAACAGTCTTTCCCTAACTTCCTTCAATCGAAAAATGGTAGCACTTCCTCATCTCGTCATTCATTCTTCCTCAGTGCCATCGACAGTGAAGTGCTCCAACTCCAACAGAGTGGAGAATGAGATCGTGCCGCCGAAAGACGGTCCATTCGAAAAAATGATAAAAGACACTCCGATGAACCTGCATTTCCAGCCGCTCGAGGAGAACGACCGCCCCGACGAGCCAAATGACAAGAAAGAAGTGTCGGAGGACCTCCCCAACGAGTAAGAACGGTCAGAGGACCACAATAAATAAGAGTCCGAGGCTGGCAGCAAGAAGGGGGCGGAGCGCAGCGGCGCAGTCCTGAATATAGAAGACAATGCCAAGATCCGACACATTTATGTGGTGGAAGATCAGAAAATTACTATACAGGAATTTCCCTTTTCCATCATTGTTCTGTCTCTCCCATCGATCAAAAAGGGCATTTCCCTTTTCTCTTTGTAGCACCAGGATAAACACTGTCTTTGCCTTCTCCTTTCGACCTGATGGGCTTCCCCCAAACCGTCTTTCCCTAACTTCCGTCAATCGAAAAATGGTAGCACTTCCTCATCTCGTCATTCATTCTTCCTCAGTGCCGCCGACAGTGAAGTGCTCCAACTCCAACAGAGCAAAGGCTGAGATCGTGCCGCCGAAAGACGGTCCATTCCAAAAAATGATGAAAGCCACTCCGATGAACCTCCATTTCCAGCCGCTGGAGGAGAACGACCGCGCCGACGAGCCAAATGACAAGAAAGAAGTGTCGGAGGACCACCCCAACGAGCAAGAACGGTCGGAGGACCACAATAAACAAGAGTCCGAGGCTGGCAGCGGGAAGGGGGCGGAGCGCAGCGCCGCAGTCCTGAATATAGGAGACAATGCCAAGATCCGACACATTTATGTGGGGGAAGGTCAGAAAATTACTATACAGGAATTTCCCTTTTCCATCATTGTTCTCTCTCTCCCATCGATCAAAAAGGGCATTTCCCTTTTCTCTCTGTAGCACCAGGATGAACACTGTCTTCGCCTTCTCCTTTCGCCCTTTTGGGCTTCCCCCAAACAGTCTTTCCCTAACTTCCTTCAATCGAAAAATGGTAGCACTTCCTCATCTCGTCATTCATTCTTCCTCAGTGCCATCGACAGTGAAGTGCTCCAACTCCAACAGAGTGGAGAATGAGATCGTGCCGCCGAAAGACGGTCCATTCGAAAAAATGATAAAAGACACTCCGATGAACCTGCATTTCCAGCCGCTCGAGGAGAACGACCGCCCCGACGAGCCAAATGACAAGAAAGAAGTGTCGGAGGACCTCCCCAACGAGCAAGAACGGTCAGAGGACCACAATAAATAAGAGTTTGAGGCTGGCAGCGAGAAGGGGGCGGAGCACAGCGGCGCAGTCCTGAAGATAGAAGACAATGCCAGGATCCGACACATTTATGTGGTGGAAGGTCAGAAAATTACTATACATGAATTTTACCCCTAATTTGATGAAGTTGCAGGAATTTTACTATGTGTTTATGCTATTTCTCCTATTTCTATGTTAATCTTTCTTGACTATTGTTATTTCTACTCTGTTTCTTGAATATTGCTATGTTTTGAATGATTATATTTGCCAACTGCTATGCTCTTTCCCTTCTTTGTTTGTTTCCTTAACTAGTATAATTAAGCGCTGTTCGAAAAAATGATGAAAGTTATATTAAAAGAAATTGTTGTTTGGTGGATCGTCTATGTAGTCTCCAAAGTGGCTCGGTTCATGAAAAGGGCTTGGTATATGAGTCCCCAACTCCACGCGGCTACAACTCTTATGGCCACGTTCCTCCACGAGCGGCTGAGGGTTGGAGCTAATGTGTCTTCCGAAGGGAAAAACAGTCCGATGAAACTGCATATCCAGCCGCAGGAGGAGAACGATCGCCCCGACGAGCCAAATGATAAGAAAGAAGTGTCGAAGAACCACCCCAACGAGCAAGAACGGTCGGAGGACCACAATAAACAATAGTCCGAGGCTGGCAGCGGGAAGGGGGCGGAGCGCAGCGGCGCAGTCCCGAATATAGTAGACAATGCCAGGAACCGACACATTTATGTGGGGGAAGGTCAGAAAATTACTATACAGGAATTTCCCTTTTCAATCATTGTTCTCTCTCTCCCATCGATCAAAGAGGGCATTTCCCTATTCTCTCTGTAGCACCAGGATGAACACTGTCTTCGCCTTTTCCTTTCGCCCTGTTGGTCTTCCCCCAAATCGTCTTTCCCTAACTTCCTTCAATCAATAAATGGTAGCACTTCCTCATCTCGTCATTCATTCTTCCTCAGTGCCGCCGACGGTGAAGTGCTCCAACTCCAACAGAGCGGAGGCTGAGATTGTGCCGCCGAAAGACGGTCCATTCGAAAAAATGATGAAAGACACTCCGATGAACCTGCATTTCCAGCCGCTGGAGGAGAACGACGGCCCCGACGAGCCAAATGACAAGAAAGAAGTGTCGGAGGACCACCCCAACGAGCAAGAAAGGTCAGAGGACCACAATAGACAAGAGTCCGACGCTGGCAGCGAGAAGGGGGCGGAGCGCAGCGGCACAGTCCTGAATATAGGAGACAATGCCAGGATCTGACACATTTATGTGGTGGAAGATCAGAAAATTACTATACAGGAATTTCCCTTTTCCATCATTGTTCTCTCTCTCTCCCATCGATCAAAAAGGGCATTTCCCTTTTCTCTCTGTAGCACCAGGATGAACACTGTCTTCGCCTTCTCCTTTCGCCCTGTTGGGCTTCCCCCAAACTGTCTTTACCTAACTTCCTTCAATCAAAACATCATTATACAGGAATTTTACCCCTAATCTGATGAAGTTGCAGGAATTTTACTTTGTGTTTATGCTATTTCTCCTATTTCTATGTTAATCTTTCTTGACTATTGCTATTTCTACTCTGTTTCTTGACTATTGCTATGTTTTGAACGATTATATTTGCCAACTGCTATGCTCTTTCCCTCCTTTCTTGAAATACTATGTGTTTATGCTATTTCTGCTATTTCTATGTTAATCTTTCTTGACTATTGTTATTTCTACTCTTCTTGACTATTGCTATGTTTTGAACGATTATAGTTGCCAACTGCTATGCTCTTTCAGTTCTTTGTTTGTTTCCTTAACTAGTATAATTAAGCTTACGCTTCTATAATATTTGCCCAGTTTAAATGAAAATCCAATGATATACACGCATGTTGCAATTTATTGGGTTTTTCTTTCTTGTGTTACAATATTTTTCAATATGAAGCTTCTCTCTCCCTACTCCAAATCTACTCCAAATCTACTGGGTTTTTCTTTCTTGCTTTACAATATTTTTCAATATTATCTTTCATTTGTTTGTTTAGTGCCGATGATAAAAATGATTATGATGATCAAATGGGATTCTCCAAGTGAATTGAGGGGTACGGTTATGAGTGTGCGAGAGAGAATGTGCAGGTGTGTTTGATTTTTTTTTTTTATGGATATCAATAATTATGGAATTTTAACAAATCTATAATTATGGGATTTGACTAATTTTTTCAATTGAAAGTTTAAATTATATTTTATAATTTTTTGTTTCCTGAATTCCTTTTTTTCCGTTTCTTCATATTTTAATTTTATAACTATTTACAAATTCCTTATTGTTTCATGAATTCTTTTTTTTTTCGTTTCTTCATATTTTTGTTTCATGTGTTTTTGCATTTACAAATTAAAATAACTATTTAATTAAATTTAATTTAAAGTGATTGGATAGAAACCATCAACTCGAATTTAAATGTTTGTCACATAGCAAAATTTGAGAGAGTTTCCTTAACTAGTATAATTAAGCTTACGCTTCTATAATGTTTGCCAACTGCTATGCTCTTTCCCTTCTTTTTTTGTTTCCTTAACTAGTATAATTAAGCGTTGTTCGAAAAAATGATGAAAGCTATATTAAAAGAAATTGTTGTTTGGTGGATCGACTATGTAGTCTCCAAAGTGGCTCGGTTCATGAAAAGGGCTTGGTATATGAGTCCCCAACTCCAAGCGGCGACAACTCTTATGGCCTCGTTCCTCCACGAGCGGCTGAGGGTTGGAGCTAATGTGTCTTCCGAAGGGAAAAACAGTCCGATGAAACTGCATATCCAGCCGCAGGAGGAGAACGACCTCCCCGACGAGCAAAATGAGATGAAAGAAGTGTCGGAGGACCACCCCAACGAGCCAAATGACAAGAAAGAAGTGTCGGAGGACCACCCCAACGAGCAAGAACGGTCGGAGGACCACAATAAACAAGAGTCCGAGGCTGGCAGCGGGAAGGCAGCGGGAAGGCGGCGGAGCGCAGCGGCGCAGTCCTGAATATAGGAGACAATGCCAGGATCCGACACATTTATGTGGGGGAAGGTCAGAAAATTACTATATAGGAATTTCCCTTTTTCCATCATTGTTCTCTCTCTCCCATCGATCAAAAAGGGCATTTCCCTTTTCCCTCTGTAGCACCAGGATGAACATTATCTTCGCCTTCTGCTTTCGCCCTGTTGGGCTTCCCCCAAACCGTCTTTCCCTAACTTCCTTCAATCGAAAAATGGTAGCACTTCCTCATCTCGTCATTCATTCTTCCTCAGTGTCGCCGACAGTGAAGTGCTCCAACTCCAACAGAGCGGAGGCTGAGATCGTGCCGCCGAAAGACGGTCCATTCGAAAAAATGATGAAAGCCACTCTGATGAACCTGCATTTCCAGCTGCTGGAGGAGAACGACCACCCCGACGAGTCAAATGACAAGAAAGAAGTGTTAGAGGACCACACCAACGAGCGAGAACGGTCGGAGGACCACAATAAACAAGAGTCCGAGGCTGGCAGCGGGAAGGGGGCGGAGCGCAGCGACGCAGTCCTGAATATAGGAGACAATGCCAGGATCTTCCATATTTACCATGGGGAAGATCAGAACATTATCATACAGGAATTTTACCCCTAATCTGATGAAGTGGCAGGAATTTTACTTTGTGTTTATGCTATTTCTCCTATTTCTATGTTAATCTTTCTTGACTATTGCTATTTCTACTCTGTTTCTTGACTATTGCTATGTTTTGAACGATTATATTTGCCAACTGCTATGCTCTTTCCCTTCTTTCTTGAAATACTATGTGTTTATGCTATTTCTGCTATTTCTATGTTAATCTTTTTTGACTATTGCTATTTCTACTCTTCTTGACTATTGCTATGTTTTGAACGATTATAGTTGCCAACTGCTATGCTCTTTCAGTTCTTTGTTTGTTTCCTTAACTAGTATAATTAAGCTTACGCTTCTATAATGTTTGCCCAGTTTAAATGAAAATCCAATGATATACACGCATGTTGCAATTTATCGGGTTTTTCTTTCTTGTGTTACAATATTTTTCAATATGAAGCTTCTCTCTCCCTACTCCAAATCTACTCCAAATCTACTGGGTTTTTCTTTCTTGCTTTACAATATTTTTCAATATTATCTTTCATTTGTTTGTTTAGTGCCGATGATAAAAATGATTATGATGATCAAATGGGATTCTCCAAGTGAATTGAGGGGTACGGTTATGAGTGTGCGAGAGAGAATGTGCAGGTGTGTTTGAGTTTTTTTTTAATGGATATCAATAATTATGGAATTTTAACAAATCTATAATTATGGGATTTGACTAATTTTTTCAATTGAAACTTTAAATTATATTTTATAATTTTTTGTTTCCTGAATTCCTTTTTTTTCGTTTCTTCATATTTTAATTTTATAACTATTTACAAATTCCTTATTGTTTCATGAATTCTTTTTTTTTCGTTTCTTCATATTTTTGTTTCATGTGTTTTTGCATTTACAAATTAGAATAACTATTTAATTAAATTTAATTTAAAGTGATTGGATAGAAACCATCAACTCGAATTTAAATGTTTGTCACATACCAAAATTTGAGAGAGTTTCCTTAACTAGTATAATTAAGCTTACGCTT
Organism: Chamaecrista fasciculata; assembly: GCA_003254925.1. Lineage (NCBI taxonomy): Eukaryota > Viridiplantae > Streptophyta > Magnoliopsida > Fabales > Fabaceae > Chamaecrista > Chamaecrista fasciculata. The sequence continues at coordinate 104,112 of QANZ01000136.1, read as the reverse complement.
CTAGTATAATTAAGCTTACGCTTCTATAATTTTTGCCAACTGCTATGCTCTTTCCCATCTTTTTTTGTTTACTTAACTAGTATAATTAAGCGTTGTTCGAAAAAATGATGAAAGCTATATTAAAAGAAATTGCTGTTTGGTGGATCGACTATGTAGTCTCCAAAGTGGCTCGGTTCATGAAAAGGGCTTGGTATATGAGTCCCCAACTCCAAGCGGCGACAACTCTTATGGCCTCGTTCCTCCACGAGCGGCTGAGGGTTGGAGCTAATGTGTCTTCCGAAGGGAAAAACAGTCCGATGAAACTGCATATCCAGTCGCAGGAGGAGAACGACCTCCCCGACGAGCCAAATGAGATGAAAGAAGTGTCGGAGGACCACCCCAACGAGCAAGAACGATCGGAGGACCACAATAAACAAGAGACCGAGGCTGGCAGGGGGAAGGCGGCGGAGCGCAGCGGCGCAGTCCTGAATATAGGAGACAATGCCAGGATCCGACACATTTATGTGGGGGAAGGTCAGAAAATTACTATATAGGAATTTCCCTTTTCCATCATTGTTCTCTCTCTCCCATCGATCAAAAAGGGCATTTCCCTTTTCTCTCTGTAGCACCAGGATGAACATTGTCTTCGCCTTCTGCTTTCGCCCTGTTGGGCTTCCCCCAAGCCGTCTTTCCCTAACTTCCTTCAATCAAAAAATGGTAGCACTTCCTCATCTCGTCATTCATTCTTCCTCAGTGCCGCCGACAGTGAAGTGCTCCAACTCCAACAGAGCGGAGGCTGAGATCGTGCCGCCGAAAGACGGTCCATTCGAAAAAATGATGAAAGCCACTCTGATGAACTTGCATTTCCAGCCGCTGGAGGAGAACGACCACCCCGACGAGTCAAATGACAAGAAAGAAGTGTTAGAGGACCACCCCAACGAGCGAGAACGGTCGAAGGACCACAATAAACAAGAGTCCGAGGCTGGCAGCGCGGTAGGGGGCGGAGCGCAGCGACGCAGTCCTGAATATAGGAGACAATGCCAGGATCTTCCATATTTACCATGGGGAAGATCAGAACATCATCATACAGGAATTTTACACCTAATCTGATGAAGTGGCAGGAATTTTACTTTGTGTTTATGCTATTTCTCCTATTTCTATGTTAATCTTTCTTGACTATTGCTATTTCTACTCTGTTTCTTGACTATTGCTATGTTTTGAACGATTATATTTGCCAACTGCTATGCTCTTTCCCTCCTTTCTTGAAATACTATGTGTTTATGCTATTTCTGCTATTTCTATGTTAATCTTTCTTGACTATTGCTATTTCTACTCTTCTTGACTATTGCTATGTTTTGAACGATTATAGTTGCCAACTGCTATGCTCTTTCAGTTCTTTGTTTGTTTCCTTAACTAGTATAATTAAGCTTACGCTTCTATAATGTTTGCCCAGTTAAAATGAAAATCCAATGATATACACGCATGTTGCAATTTATTGGGTTTTTCTTTCTTGCGTTACAATATTTTTCAATATGAAGCTTCTCTCTCCCTACTCCAAATCTACTCCAAATCTACTGGGTTTTTCTTTCTTGCTTTACAATATTTTTCAATATTATCTTTCATTTGTTTGTTTAGTGCCGATGATAAAAATGATTATGATGATCAAATGGGATTCTCCAAGTGAATTGAGGGGTACGGTTATGAGTGTGCGAGAGAGAATGTGCAGGTGTGTTTGAGTTTTTTTTTTTATGGATATCAATAATTATGGAATTTTAACAAATCTATAATTATGGGATTTGACTAATTTTTTCAATTGAAAGTTTAAATTATATTTTATAATTTTTTGTTTCCTGAATTCCTTTTTTTCCGTTTCTTCATATTTTAATTTTATAACTATTTACAAATTCCTTATTGTTTCATGAATTCTTTTTTTTTTCGTTTCTTCATATTTTTGTTTCATGTGTTTTTGCATTTACAAATTAAAATAACTATTTAATTAAATTTAATTTAAAGTGATTGGATAGAAACCATCAACTCGAATTTAAATGTTTGTCACATACCAAAATTTGAGAGAGTTATCGTATTAAAAAAAAATTTAATTATGTTTAACGTTTAGTCCCTTGCAAACACGAATTTGATTATATTATAAAATAAAGCTCTTTTTTTTCATTGCATTTATCATGTGTTAGCTCAATTTCGTTTTTTAAAAGAATTTTTTTTAAAAGAAATTAAAGAATACAAATATACAATCAATTAAAGTTGCAGTATTGGGAGATAAACTTTTATATTCCAATTTTTTTATGGGTAAGTCTAAGATGCAAAGTTTGATTCTTGACATGGGATGCAATTGTTGATGTGGCATAATTATAGCCATTGATATAATTTAATGCTGAAAAATAATAAAAAATAATAACTTTTTCAACCAATCAAAATTGTGTATGGAGTCATATCATAACTAACTCTTCCACGTGTCATTATATTATTGGCTCGTAACCCATTGCATCCCATGTCAAGAATCAAACTTTGCATTATAGACTTACCCTTTTTTTATATACAATTAAAGTTGCAGTATAATAAACTTAATTAATTTTTTTTGTTGCTTAATAACTTAATTAATATTTTGAGTAATTTGAGTTCAAGGGTGTGTTGTAATTTTTAGTCAAAATTGGTATGGATTAGCATTAATTATTATTAGATATATTTTATACTGATTAAGAAATTTATAGTTGTTTGGAAGATCTTCTTTTTTCTGTAAAATAAAGAAGTTATTATTTGGTGAGCATTTTATAATGTTTTGAGTTTTGCCAAATTTTTGGATAAGTCGCATTTAAATCTTAACAAAGTAAACAACAAACACTTTTAAAATTAAATTTTGCCAAATCACTCTTAAATATAGGAAAAGATAAAAATGAAATCTCATTAAAATAAAATAAATCTACTAATTATGTTGATTTTATGTGATTTATGTCAATGTAATTAACTAATTAAAAAATCATCATTCAATTCCCTTCAATTTCGGATTATGAGTTTTTGAATTGATGCATTCTATTGGTCATTGGTTTTCAAATTTCATAAGATTTTCCATGATTTTAGGCAATATTTTTTTATTTTAAGAATAATTGTTTATAAAATTTAATAAATAGAAAATATATCAATTTTCATCTTAATCACTATTATTTTAGGCAATTTTGTTAAGACTTTTTTTTTGATAAGTCAACTTCGTTAAGACCTATTGTCTTCATTAATATTTTGATTTTTATAGTTAATTATTTTAATTATTAATAATTTTAATAAATAAAATAAGATCACCAAATAAAAAATTATATGCTATAATCTTGGATGGGATAATGAGATAATAACATAACAAGATTTTATTATAAAAATTATTTTTAATAACATAAATAGATATTCTTCATTTATTTATTAGCTACCATTTATTTATTACTTATGGTACAACTGACCGTTACTCCATAATATATTTAAGAGTAGATTAATTATTTGGATCTTAAAAGATTATCGAGTTAACAATTCAGTTTTTGAAAGATCAAAAATAGTATAGTTTTTAGTCCTAGAAAGATTAAAGCAATATACTATTTAGTCCATAAAAAGGACTAATTAGTATATTGTATACCATTTTGATATTTTAGGGGCTAAATTGTACATTTTAATCTTTTAAGGACCGAGTTATCAGCCCGGTGATCTTTTAGGGACCAAATTGTAAATTTACCCTATATTTAATGATAGTGGAGGTACTTTTGCCAAGAAATATTTATATGGTATTATTAAATTTAATGAACTTTCCTAACTTTGTTTACACATATCATGGCATGTATATATATCAGCTTGCTAATTCTTTTTTGCTATGTAGAAGTGGCAAAATGTCAGCATAACTTCCAATTTTATTTTTAAGTGGGTTGAGCAAATTATTAAATTACATCATATCATGGCATGTATATATATCAGCTTGCTAATTCTTTTTTGCTATGTAGAAGTGGCAAAATGTCAGCATAACTTCCAATTTTATTTTTAAGTGGGTTGAGCAAATTATTAAATTAAAAGAGGACTACATTTTCTTTATTTAAAAAAATAAATAATTTAGTTATGTGGTTCAAAAATGTAAAAATTACAATATACATTTATAATACATGTCATGGGAGACTTGGATCTTTTGCCCTTGAAATTACAATATACATTTATTATAGTGATATAATAAAATATTTAAATTTATGTCATGTGGTTATTATTCGTGGTACAAGTGACACTTACTCCATAATATATTTAAGGGCAAAAGTATTTATTTTATCCTTAAATTTTACATTAATTGTCAATTTTGTCTCCAATGTTTTACATTTTGGTTAATTATATCTTTTGCTCTTACTTTAACCAAATATTATCGCCGTAATCTGCGTGACTAATGATATATAATGTAAAATTGATTGAAAAAGAAACTCAAATCCTAAGTCAGATTGAAAAACATGATACAGTCTGTTATTACTTTATTAAAAGACGTTAGTCAAATGATAAAATTGACTAAAATGTGAAACATTGGGGATAAAATTGACAGTAAAACAAGATTGGGGACGAAATTGATAGTTGGTGTGAAGTTTGGGGATGAAATTAATAGTTTTTCCTCTATTTAAAAGTAAACTAACAATTCAGTCCTTGAAAGATTATCGAGCCAACAACTCAGTCCCTAAAAGACCAAAATGTACAATTTAGTCCTTGAAAGATCAAAAGAGTATACCTTTTAGTCCCTAAAAGATTAAAACAATATACTATTTACTTATTTAGTCCATAAAAATGACTAATTAGTATACTGTTTTGATTGCTCAGAGACTAAATTATGCATTTCAATGTTTCAGAGACTGAATTGTCGGCTTGGTGATCTTTGATGGACCAAATTGTTAGTTTACTCTATATTAAATGATAGTGAAGGTACTTTTGCCCAGAAATATTTAGTGATGAATCAATCAAAATATTGAAAAACGAATTGAAGATTCTGAAAAGTGAAAAGCGATGTTGCCTTTTATGGTGACCAATATCCCTCTCTCTTGATGATCCATCTCAGTCCCCATTCCATGCAAACTCACACTGTCACACTCAACATTCGCAGATTGCAGGCAACAACCACAGCTTTGTTTTCTCTTTGCAGTCTCTTCACACTACTGACACCACAAACAAATTCAAATATTCAATAAAAAAACACATCTTTAAGTACTTCCCCTTCACATTCCTCAATATAATCCTCATGAAAAACCCAGCTTCTTCTTCTAGGTCATCTCAAAATCTCACTTTTCAGCTAGGCATTTTCACAAATGGCTTACGTGCATCTTCTTCTTCTTCTCTGTTTCCTTGTGTTTTCAGGTGGAATCATCTCAATGGGAGTCAATCCACGCCTAAACCAAACCGCCATGATGGAAGAAAACGAACTTTTGGGACTTTTTGAAGTGATGGGTGCTCTTGTAGAAGATTCCGATTGGGCCCATTTTCATCCTCAACCTTGTACTGAAACTCCATGGCCAGGTATTGAATGTGAAGTTAACGATGATGATGATGAAAACCCACTATCACAAATCTTTCATGTCACAAAGATTCACATTGGCCCTGAGATTATCTCGCCTCCTTGTAAATCTTCTGCTTACTTATCTCTTTCATTACTAAAGCTTCCTTATTTGAAAAGCCTCTCTATTTTCAATTGCTTTGTTGCTTCACAATCACCAATCACCTTACCCACCACACTTTTTGGTCCTTTCTCTTCATTAGAACACTTAACCTTACAATCTAACCCATCCCTTACTGGAATCTTACCTCCAAGTTTGGGACATGTTCCTAAACTTAGGGTCCTGAGCTTGTCCCAGAACAACCTACAAGGTCAAATCCCATCACAGATTGGTGGGTTGGGTTTTCTAGAGCAGCTTGACCTTAGTTTCAACAACCTCAGTGGTCAAATCCCAAATGAAATTGGGGGTATGAAAAAATTGACTATTTTGGATCTGAGTTGGAATGAGATTGAAGGGTATGTCCCTTATTCTATAGGGCAACTTCAAGTTGTGCAAAAGATTGATTTGAGCTCAAACAGGCTCAGTGGTAAGGTACCCTCAGAATTAGGGAAGCTCAAGAGGTTAATATTGCTTGATTTGAGTCATAATTTTCTGATTGGTCCTGTTCCTGAAACACTATCAAGTTTAGAGGATTTAGAATATTTAGTCATTGATGACAACCCTATAAAAACAGGGGTACCCTTGTTTATAGGGAACCTTGGAAGGCTCAAATCAGTGAGTTTCTCAGGATGTGGGTTAACTGGTCCTATACCTTATAGTTTTTCTTCTTTGAAGAATCTGGCTTCTCTGTCATTAGATAATAATAATCTCACAGGACCAGTTCCTTCAAACTTGGGTTCACTTCCAAAGTTGGATCAGCTAAATTTGAGTCATAACAAGCTTAGTGGAGTGTTAGAACTCAATAATGGTTTCATTAAGAAGCTTGGTGAAAGGTTGAATGTAAGAGGAAACAATGAGCTATGCACAAGCCATAATGAGCAAAACTTGAAGAACTTGTCTTCTTCTTCTTCTTCATACTTGGAAATTCCTGCTTGTTTGGACTCAAAATCCACCAGAAATGGCAAATCTATGGGTGATGATGAAGAATCTGAAGGGATAAAGCCAACTTTGTATAATAGCAACTTAAGTTCAAGCTCATCATCATCAGGATTGGATCTACAAATCATTTTGTTGCTATCTTTAGTTTCAAATTTTGTCCTGTGTTTTATTTTCTTTGTAATTTTGTTGTAACTTTAGAAAAAGTTAATGTGTTATGAAATGATTTCAGTCAGATCTATATTTGGATACTGAATCTTGACCTCATTAAATTTTATTTATTGTTCATTTTCCTGTTGAGGATGTGAATGAATGGAAGACAAATGTATGAAGTTGCAGGAAGATGACTAATGATGATGAGTAGATGGAACAAGCGAAGAAATAACACATTGTCATGTCAAGTATGCTATTTTTTTTTTTTAGGTAGGAAGTCAAGTATGCTTTTCATAGGCGTGACAAATTCCCTTTATAAAATGACTTTTTTTTTCACTAAAAAACAAAACAATAAACATATAATAACTATCTTTAATAACAAAAATTATGTTTGAGATAATTATCATGTCATGTTATCCGCTAATGCCTAATGGTATTATATCTTCAATTAACCTTGTTATACATTGTCAAATTAGTTAAAACTTAGATAGATCTGACTTAAGTCAATTTACAAAGAAAATTGATACTTCACTCATTTTTTATTAGTAAACATATAAACTGGTTATTAAAAAATATACCAGTTAAAAACTCAACTCTTTAAAATTTAATTTACACTGTTTAATTTTTAAAAATGATGAAACAAATATATTTTAATTATTTTGACCCTACAAATATGTCTTGAAAAATAGACTTACAGACTAATTAAAATCTTTTACTTCCTTGATTTTTAATAACTAAAGTGTGTAAATTAGATTTATACATTGTAAGTTTTGGAAACTAAATCAAGCTTTCTAAAAAATCAATGATTAAAATGATAATATTTATATATTTGTTCCTTTTATGTTGAGAGAAGAAAGGAGCCATTACCCAAAGTAGCATGAAGTGTTAGAAGATTATAATCCATTATATGGGGCTTGAAATAAATAAGAGCATAGAGATGGAAATGGTGAGAACTGAAAAGGAGTTAAAAGTAGTTTTGGCAGTTTGTGTTTGATTCTTCTTTTGTATGTATGTGTTTATGAAAGGAAAAGCCGGTGAAGAGTGAAAAGTCTTTAATTAATGTCTTTGTTTTGAGCTATAGCTTTTGCTTTGCTCTCATCTCAAGTCGTGTCTATATATGTCTAGTCTACTTATGTATGTGTCTGTCTGAGTGAGTGAGTGTGAGAATGTGTTGTTATGTTATGTTATGTTATCTGATTCTGAAGCAGCAAGCAGCCTTTGAAGAGAGAGAGAGAAAGAGAGAGAAAGAGTGTCGGTTGTGATATTAATAAGCATGCAGCACAATTGGTGCTTGGCTACTGCTTGTTGCTTCAAAAAAAAAAAGATGCTCAAATTTAGGTGTTGTTTTGGTATGTAGAAAGAGACACAGAATCTTATGTGCACTCTCTCTATCTTTTTCCTCCTACTTGCTAGCTAAACTACTACCTTTTTATTTATTGCAATGAGATAAGTATGAACACACACAGACACACTCAAGTTTTGAGAAAACAAAAAAAAGTTTTTTACCTTTTAACCCTTACCATAATTTCTTGATGTGACTCTTTGTAACTTTTTTGTTTGGTCAAAATTTCATTTTGATCCTTGATTTTTTTTTCATTTGTTTCACTATTAGTATATAATTCAGTCTGGTTTATGTCATTATTTTTAAGCTTAACACTTGAATTGGATGATCCATTTCTTATATATGTCTTAATAAGTGAATTGACAAATAAAGAATAAAAAAATTATTTTAAAAATAAAAATCAGTCACAAATTTATGGGAGAGAAATTATTTTAAAAAAATAAAATTCTTTCTATATTTTATTGTAATATTTATGGGAGAGAAATAGTTCATTTCAACTATTTTGGTTAGAAATGAAGACATAAATCAAATAGAATAATATTTTGAACAAATGGTGAAAAAAATAAGAGAATTTAAGGACTAAAACAAAATTGACCTTTTAATTCAAAGACCAAAACAAGGTTTTAACCTTTCTATTTCAATTAAATAGATACTTGAGTTTTTTTTTTTTTTATGAAAAGGGGCCTAAGCCCAAAGGAAAAAAGCAAAAACTAACCAGCAATATCATGTGGGGTGGTAGTAAGCCCCATAGCATCAAAAAGCATAAGAGAGTTTTTAGTTCAAATGAGATGCGTGCCACTCAACATCTTGGCTTTGGGAAGTTATAGTTGTCAATTAGGACTTGTAAGATATGGTTTAGAAAATATATTAGTAAAGAATTTAGATTAAGATTTATGATTTTCTATGTTTATTTTTCAGTTTCCGAAAATAAAAATTAGAAAATAAAAATTTTTAAAATATAATTATCATTAATTTAATTTTTTTACTATAAATTAAAAAGAAATAAAAAAATTAATTATTTATAGCATAGTATACCATAAAAAGTACTTGCTGTATTGAAAGAAAATTAATAATTAGTTGTATGGATAAATTATAATTAAAATTTTCATAAATAGAATAAATTAAAAATATTTAAATAATTAATTAGGTAATTTACACTTTGATACCTTGTTCTATGGACCGATTTCACTTTATTACTCTATTTTTTCAAAAGTGACACTTTGGTACCCTGTTCTTTGCACCGTTAACATTTTAGTATCATGTCTTTCAAAAGTGACATTTTGGTACCCTGTTCTTTTAACGGTGAAAAGAACAAGATACCAAAATGTTACTTTTGAAAGAACAAGGTACTAAAATGTTCACGGTACAAAGAATAAGGTACCAAAGTGAAATCCATTCATAGAACAGGATAACAAAGTGTAATTTACCCTGATTAATTTAATAAAAGTTTTATTAATTAAAATACCAACTTGATTTTTTTAAAAAAAAAAATAGACTAGAATAAAAATAAATGTGGTTTATCCTTTTTTGGTTCTTTCATATTGCAGCACCAAAACGACGTCGTTTGTCATTCTTCTAAGCTTGTTCGGTTTTCTACTTCCAGAATCGCCCGTAAGTGATTTTCACTTGCCTTGTCGGTCATCGCCGTCGTGTGAGCTTTAGCTGCCGTCGCCGCCGTCGACGAATTTGTGAATCTCGTGAGTTTTCTGTATTTTTCTTTCTTCTCTTGTTTTTCCCACTGTTCTTATCTATTCTGCACCCTCGCGAAGCTGCTGTAATAGATCAGGGAAACAAATGAAAATGATTAACAATCATACATAGGTATATATAGATTTCAAGCTGTCCCCTGTAATTAATTTAGGCAAAATCATTATACCGCTTCTCTATTTCATTTTATTCTTATTCATAGGAGATTACAATTTTAAAATATTAAATGACTCTTTTACAGCTTGTTCATCGAAATATAACCATTTTTTGAGAGAGAAGATGAGCGAGACAAGGCCGGTTCCGAGGAGAGAGAGTCCATGGGGAAGGCCAGATGGAGATCATCGTGAGCCAAAAGCCCATCGATGCAACGATCGAGCTGAGGATGTTATTCAGGTAGATGCAAATCCCTTTTTTGCAATCGTTGGGATTACTTTGAAATTACTTTGAAATTGATTCTAGTGATTCAATCGTTGGGATTTTCGTTTTGATCTAGATTTCAGCTTCTTAATTGGGTTAATTTTCGAAATCATCGTTTTGAATAAAGGACTCTGGAGCGTTCGATTTTTGAAATCCAACGAATGAATGTGATTGATACAATTGAATTGTTTGTGGGTGGATTGGTTTCATTTTGTGGCCAGCATTTTTGCTTTGACGCAGGGTGGTCTTTCTGGGGGAAAAGGGGGTGAGTAAGGGAATCTTCACCCTCTACTAGTTCAAATTATTTTGGATATAAATCCTGGAAAATGGGAGAGATTTATAACCTATGTCAAATGGAAAAAGGCTTTTAATTGAATTCTAATGACTTCAAAAGTTATTTGACACATTTGGATAGCTAAATGGAGGTGTCAGCCTATAGAAAGCATAAAAGGCTAGAAATTTAGGAAATAGTTGCAGACTTGCAGGTGTGTTTTAGAATCTAGTGTTGGAGTCTTACTTAGTGCTAGTTCTCGTTGAGAGTATGCCTATTTGTGACCATGGGTGATCGCCTATTATGGAACTAGGTAACAAGTGCTGGAACATACTAATCTAAAGACAAGTTCATGGTAAATCATATTCATATGGATGAGCCAGGTGATGATAATATACAAGATGTTCATGATGTTTTGTGAGCACTTGCAAAGTGCCTCAAGTGTAACTCCAACAAAGCATTCCCCATTTCTGTTGGCAGATCATCGAGTGCTTTTGGAAACCCATGCATGAAGTGGAAGAGCTCCATTCAAAACCTCCCAATAGCCAAGAATAATTTATTTTTTCGTATTACTGTGACAGGTGTGCTTGTACTTTACCTAAATTAAATCCCCTAGGCTTAAAGGCAAACTCCCTATATTGGCCTAGTGTATTTAGGATTTTACTCACAAAGAGCTTCTCAGGTGAATCAATCCCATGTTAAAATTTCATCCCCTCTTACCAACCGAATCAGCCCCATTAGGTTTAGTCATGGATCATGGATTCATGGTAACATGACTTGAAATATGAACGAGTTTCTGAAAGCTATCTTTGATCCCCCCCCTCTCCCCATCTCTCTCTCTCTCTCTTGTACTCATTTAATTTGTTTATGCTTTAGGCCTGCTTTGAGGGGAACCCATTCAAGACAGTTCCAGGACCTTTCAAGCTCTTCTGGCAGTGCATGCGCTCAAAACCTGGGTGAGATTTTATGTTGCAAATCTACTCAGCATCTTTTTATCAGCTATTCCTTGAAACTTGAAAAATAATTGAACATTCATCTTCAAGGATCAAGATGATCTGTCAATCTGGGAGATACAACACATGTTTATATAGTATCACTTAATTAACAGTATGAAAACTCCTTAAAACATGCAATGTTGAATTTAAGGCCTGAGATTTTGGTCTCCCTATCAGGAATATATGACATACTGCATGGGAATTCAGTGGTCAGCAATAAAATGGTCCTTCGCATTTTTATGCTTAATAGTTACTTATCCATATTGTCTTTGTTTTTGTGCATCTAGTATGTTTTATTGCACTGCTTGTGACATGTTTGGCTATGCAGGGAGGAACCAACAGCACCATATACCTATTTGGACCTGGATCCCCCGACGAGAGAAGTAAAACTTGAGTAGTGCCACTTCTACAAAAATGCCTTGGAAACTAGTCTGTCTCTGAGTTACTTTAAAGCTCCATAAATTTTAACAATTGCTTACATGTGGATGAAACTTTGAGATAGTTGGCTGGATCAATAAAGCCATTGATTTCTGTTTTTGCTCCCCCAAAACATTGAATACTAATGTAGTTTGTTTTCGTGTAGGGCTACGGGTCCATCTGTCTTTACATCTCTTTTAGTTGCTTTTTTTTTTCTTTACAAATTATATACCTTGCACCTCCCTTTGCACATGAAGTTGCTTGCCCGACAGAACCTGGTTAACTGCATTCTAAAGAAAATTCTCTTGATAATCTTATGAAAACCCTTTTCTGGTAATGGGTGAAAATGTTTGGGCTTGAACGCTTGATTGATTCTGGAGATCCTTTTTATTGAAAGTTGCGTACCCAGTGGCTTGATTGATATTCAAACCACATGTTTTCACCTACAGAAAATCCTAGGTGAATCTTTAATGCTGTTGTGTGCCAGGTTGCGTTTGGCTTTGGAATATATATACACTTGGCTAATATTCAGTTATTCACTCATGCATCTTACATGGGAATATACCACTAAGATATTTTCCCACACTACAACTTTATATGGGGTATGGTTATATAATCATGGGATTTAAATTGCTAGTTCAAATTGCATAATCTGTCTTGTGAGTTTATTGATTCTTAACTATTGAATATGATTATATTTCTTTTGTTTCAAACCGAAAGCAATTAAATCAAAATTATGGGTTGAATTTGATGAGTTATTTTTTTTACTTAGTTAGAGTTATCAGCAAACAAAATCAATTTGAATATAAGATCAGACTCGAAAATATGTCGCTTGTTTCATAAATTCGATCATCTTTCTCTCATTTCAAGTCCAAAGATAAAAAAAAAATCAAAATTATAGGTTACTCTCGACGAGTTCTTTGTCAGTCTAATTAAAGCTGTTGACAAATGATATCCAAAAGTATTATAAAACTTAATATTAATATTTGAGTAAATTAATAATTTAGTCCCTGAAAGATCACTGAGTTGACAATTCAATCCCTGATATGTAATGTAAAATTGATAGAAAAAGAAACTCAAATCTTATTAAAAACAATTACCATTTAGTCTTTAAATATTAGAAATACACTTTTTAGTCTTTAATTTTTAATCAAATTATAGTTGTAGTCTCATATATTTGGGATGAATTTCAATGCAACCATTTATTATTATTATTATTATTATTATTATTATTATTATTATTATTATTATTATTATTATTATTATTATTATTATTATTATTATTATT
>QANZ01000136.1:67245-90919 GCA_003254925.1 Chamaecrista fasciculata | reverse complement strand
GGGACATTTTACAATTTTATTTTGAGGATTTGGGACTAAAATGAATGAAGATGATGAAAAAGAGGGGAAATTGAGAATAATGAGATAAAAATATAACTCAGGGACCTATTTGAATTTTGAATGAAATATTTTTTTTTATTATTAATGCTGATGTGGCACGCACAGTTGGCTTTTTTTTTTAGTTTTCCAACTGCTGACGCAGCAGTTAACGGCTTCAGGGACCAATTTGACTAACGTTAGTAAAATTCGGGGACCTATTTGTCAATTTCCATAAATCAGGGACCAATCTGTCAGCGACCCAATAATTCGGGGACCAGTTTGAGAGTTTACTCGTTTATTTTCTGATGTGAGAGGCATTGTTGCTACTAGGAAATTTAGGCCCATTAATTTTGAATAAATGAGGAGAAAACAAGAGAAAAACTAATAAAATTACATTTTTATATTATTGTTGATTATACCCTAAATTTAGGTTTATAATAATTATATCCTTAAATTGATCAAATATAATGTTGCTTCAGAATATAAAGTAAAATACAATTCATGAGTTAAAAGAACTTAAACTTCTCTTTGAGAAGTATTTTAACTTTTAAGATTGACGATATACGGATACAAATAATTGACAAAAAAATTAGAGTTTAATGATATGATTGAGTATAAAAAAAATAAAGTACTATTAAAAAATATGAAAGTACTCTTGTCTTAAAAAAAAATAGTCAACTCATGACAAATCTTCCTTCCCACATTAAAAGAACTCAAACTTCTCTTTGACGTTGTAAATTAATCTGCTTATTATTATTATTATTATTATTTTTAAAAAAAGGGGCAATTATAAATTTTACATCATCTCATAAGTCATCATGTGGGACTCTTTCTCCATTTTACATATATATGGTAGTTGAATCGTTCAAATAAATCGTCACAAATTATTTTGGTCGCTATAAGTTCTTATTCACTCTGACATTATATATATAAGGGTAAATTACACTTTGGTACTCTATGGTTTAACCTTATTTCACTTTGGTACCCTTGGGCTACTTTTTAATTTTAATTATAACAAATTTTATAAAAAATTACATATTGACCCCAAAAAAATTTTAAAGTTTCCATTTTAGTCCCTAGAAAATATGTGTTCAGGGACCTATTTGTAATTTTTTGAAATTTTTTTGGGGCCAATATATAATTTTTGCAAAATTTGTTATGGTTAAAATTACAAAATAACTCTGAAAGGTACAAAAGTATTAATGGAGAATACCACATAATACCAAAGTGTTAGGTTTCAAACCACAGGGAACCAAAGTGAAATAGGGTCAAACTACAGGATACCAAAGTGTAATTTACCCTATATATAAATATACAAACCTTGTTCTGTATATCTGTGGGTGTGATCAACAGTTTAGTTACACCATCCAATATCCACCATCACTACTATTTTATATAAAGAATACATACTGTGTGTAGGTTTACCTCCCTCAACAAACTTGGTCAAGATTAATAATATAATTTATGTGATTAAGTTAAGGAGCTAAAATTTGAATATAGATCTTTTTATTAATTATTTACGATAAACTAATGAGAATGCTTATTTTTTAATCCTTACATTTATTAAAAACAATTACCATTTAGTCTTTAAATATTAGAAATACACTTTTTAGTCTTTAATTTTTAATCAAATTATAGTTGTAGTCTCATATATTTGGGATGAATTTCAATGCAACCATTTATTATTATTATTATTATTATTATTATTATTATTATTATTTACAAATTGTTCTATATATTCTTATAATTTTTCACTTTTTGGTTCAACGGCTGAATGTGTTTATATCTCTCTCTTTCGCGTTTGAATGATACGAGTCTGAAACTACTTTCTCTATTAAATTGAAGCTATTGACAAAGTCAAATTAAACTCCAAAAGTAGACCGTCTGTTTCATCGTCAAATGGATGAAATTGATTATATATATCTTATTTTGATGATTTGGGACTAAACTGGAGTGTTTGGAAGAGTTTTGGGATATTTTACAATTTTATTTTGAGGATTTGGGACTAAACTGGAATGTTTGGAAGAGTTTTGGGACATTTNCAATTGAAATCATCAACAAATGAGGTCAAATTGAGTCTAAAAGTGAGTTCAGGACCAAAAGTGAAAAATGATAAAAATATGTTGGACTATTTTTTTTTTAAAAAAAAAGAAACAATAAAGGCTAGATTGAAATTCAACGCAAACATATGAGATTAGAAGTGCAATTTGGTTTTATTACTTTACAAATATAAGTGATTTAGTTACTATAAATAATATTTAAAAGACTAAATAATTAATTTTTATCAAAATAAATAAAAATAAAAAAGTATATTTCCAATATCTTGAAATTAAATTGTGATTTTAAAATAAATTTGAGGATTAAAAACTATTACTCAAAATTAGTTAATGTTCTAGAATAACCCTTATATATTCAACTGGTTCCCACATTTTCCCACCCAGAAAAAAACTACTCTCTGACAACGAACACTATTAATTATTTTTTTTCCATGAGACAGAGACACATATTCCTTATTGGTATTCACATATTCACAATTTAGAATACTTGCAGAAGAAGTTTTAGCTACATATATTAATTGTCATCATTATTATTTCTCTATGGGTGGAACATTTTTCCTTGACCTAGCTCTACATATTATATTATATATAAGGAGGAGGAAGAGAGAATGACACTTTCTTTGTTGTGAAAGAAACAGAGAACTCATAATCATCCATCAACATGAAGGTGAGTAATTAATTAATCCCTCTTTCGATTTCCTTTTCTGCAAATTTATATGCATATGTCTTAATTATTTGTTTGTATATATATATGTGTGTGTTTGTGTTTTGAGTTTAAATTTTTTCATTGTTTTCCCAGTTCATTTAAATCATATATATGGTTGTGTTAATTTTTTGCAGCAAAAGATAGCAATGAAGGTGCAAATGAACTGCCAAAAGTGCCGATCCAAAGCCCTCATGGTTGCTGCTTCAACAAATGGTTAATATATCCCTCAAATCATATATGTATATACACACACACATAGGAAAAATGATTCATTGAAGTTAGAGATATATTAATTTGTGTAATTAATCAAATTGGATGGATTACTATGAATGTAGGTGTGGATTTCGTGGGATTAGAGGGAGAAGATAAAGACAAAGTGGTGGTAATCGGAAATGGTGTGGATGCTGCAAAGTTAGCAACCTCTATGAGGAAAAAAGTGGGACACACTGATATTATTACTATTTCTGAGCTTAAATAAAAACTACTTTATTTTCTATAATTTCCTTTTAGTTTTGAATTGTTACAATTCTTACTATTTTTTTTTTTACTAATAAGAGGCTAGTCTAAGTAGTAAGTGATTTGAAATTTTTAAGTAAGGTTCTAAATTCAAGACTTGGTGAATGTAATTACTACTCTTAAGAGACCGAATCATGTGCAGTGATGTAAGTCATTTTTGAAAATGAGCGAGCAACCCGAAAAATCTTTAATCTCCTCATGAAAAGAAGAAGAAGAAATTAGGATAATTTTGGTTCACTTGTTAGTATTCACGAGCATAAAGTAACTGTGTAATGTTACTCAACATATTTTTGTGACAAAATCTTCTTTAGAGTTTAGGAAATACATTACTGCTATCTTTATCACCTTGACTTTTTTACATGTTAAAATGAGCATCTTTCAAACAAGATTATTTTCAATTACCTCTTTCATAAATGACTTTATTGAATCAAAACTAAGTTTTTTGTCATTATATGGATATCGGCTTAAAATTGCGTTTGGTATTTGGAAAAATAATTTTGCGATTATGAGCTTTGGGGTATAGTAATCTCGGTTTGACACACAGGTTAGAAAATTAATTTCGAAAATATTGTATTCTTAAGAATGCCTTAATTTCATGAAATGGTCCAAATTTAATCTCACTATAGGGGGTGAGATTAGTCTATTCCCATGACATATGATTAGTTTTGTCCATTCAAAATGACTTCATTATCCCTAATTAATTTTCTTTAATTAATTTTTTCTCTACAATTACTGAGTTTAGTATGAGTTTTACACAATTTTATTATGTTAAGAATTATGGACACTGTGCTATGAAATAGTATTTTCCTTATGAATCTATTAATGTTATTTAAAAATTTTAATTATGATATTTTTTTATGATATAGTATTTTTCTCATGAATTGTTTTGAAGATTTTCTACATTTTGATAAACTATTAGTTGAGAATAAAAAGTCAAGGGCATATTTGTAAAAGTATTAGACATTCCCAGGAAAATCAAAGTTGAACCAAACACAAGATTGTAATATTTTTGGGAATATTGCAAAATAATCATTTGATTATTTTAACTCATCCAAATAGATATTCTTATAATCCTGGAAATCTTATTCTTGGGAATGTGATTCTCAAAAATGAAAAAATAATCCGTGTACCAAAGGCTCACAGTTTTAATAAAGAAACAATTTATTTAATTTATTTTGTTTTTGAAAAATAAATTCTAAACTAAATATAGTATAAAGAAGATAAATTTAAGACAACAGAAACCGACAAGACTCTATTACAGAAAAGAATATAACTTTTTTTGGCCCTTATAGAAAACAATATCTGATTGAATTGAATTTATAAGATTTATTCAACTTTTCCTTTTTTGATATTCAAGTTGACACCTTAAAAAGTCTCTCTTGTTGCTTTAATTTCTTGAAGAAAAAAAAGAGTGCTTAAAATTCGAGTTTTTTTTTTTTGCTAGAAATAAGAATGGATAAAATACGCGAGTTTACTTTTTATACCACTTTCCTTTAATTATTTATCGATCAAATGTCATTTTGCTCATTATTTTTTTTTTGGCCAGAAAATGCATGTATATTAAAAAAAAAGTAAGATTTGAAATTTTCAAATAATGGCTCGCTAGTGTCCTGTCTGTTTTGTTCTGTTTATTTTGCTCATTATTGATGTATTAGATAATACAAACGCTTAATAATAATGACAACATTACATAAGATTTGAAGCATTACATATCGACACGACAAGAAATATAAAATGAGATATATATATCAGGTAAGACATATATCTCATGAGACCTCAAATACATTAGAAAAGAAAAAACAAACATGACATAAAAATTAAAGAAAACCCAACATTAATGTTACCACCACTTAAACCTAATCACACAATTATTTTAAGTTTAAACCAAAACATAAAGTTTTAAAGCCTCAAATTAAATTCAATTTTGATCCTCTATAATGCTTTAAGGGTGTAGTGCTGAGAGAGATAGAAATAGATTAGAAAGAGAAAATATTAGTGAGACCCACTTTCTCTCTCTACTTATTCCTTTCACTTTTTACACTTCACCTATATTGCTATAGGGGATCCAAATTGAAATTAAACTACAGATGAAGTGACAGATCTAAATCATCTTGTTCATCTTCTTCAGTTGAGATCTCTATTTTCTTTGTAGAAATAGAATCTGAATCTTCTTTCTTCCTCTCAGGATCACTATTCAAATCCAATGCAATGGTCTCTTTTGTTTCCAACTTCTCTGATCTTTCTTCATTATCACTTGACATACAATTGAGCTTAGGCCTTTTTGATAACTTGATATTTCCATGGATGTCATCATCATCACTGTGATGATAAGACCTAAATGGGCTTGATGTTTGGGAGTGATCAAATAGATTTATAAGGCTTGGATTATTCACATGAAAACTGTTCAAAACATTGGGCTCAAGGCTTAAAGGATTGTTATTGAGGTCCATACAAAGGGGTTGGCATATAGGTTTAATAGGAGAAGCCACAATCCTTGGATTTTCTGAATTTGTTGTGTTGCAATTCTTCAAAAGATCCCCTAATCAACACATAGAATATAAATAGTTCAAGAGACATTATATTTAATGTGAAAAATCACAAAGACCAAAACTATAATAAAACTCAAAACAAAGTGTGAAACTCAATCATATGTTTTGTAGAAAATTAAAGTATAAAAGATTATTAATTGTTATACCTTTCGAACTCAAACTTTCATAATACGGTCTCTTTTTCAGCATAGTCTCAGGATTGTGAACTCTAAGATGACCTCCAATACCATGATAGCTTTTGAACTCCTTATCACAATAGTAACAATAATATTGATTTCCTTTCATATAAAACTTCTCTTTTATTGGAAAACTCATGATAGAATAAAGTTAATAGTAGAAAAGAACCACTCTACTACTGAAGGTTAAGAATGGTGAGACTGTGTGAAACTGTGCCTATATGGGACTGCTATTTATACTTTGTTCAAAGGAAGATATATTCTGAGATGGGGAAAAAGTCAATATTGAATATTAAAGAAAAAATCCTCTCATAAAAGCTTCATAAAATAAAGGATTTAATGAAATTGTTTGCTGCGATGAAATTACAATAACATCAACAATCATAAATGCGAGCGCATCAAAAATATGGCTCGTGATTAGATCTTAGTTATAACACTTACAGTCTAGGTTCATAATCTCTCTCACCAAATCCAGTATTGAGAATCCATTCAATTTAATTGTATAACTTTAAAGTTTGAGATTTTTTGTGAGTAAAAAGCATCATTATTTATGTCGTTATCTGGAAAAAAAAAAAGTTACAAGATGACATAATACATTACAATAGCAAAGGCGTCGTATATGTAACAAGATCAAACACTTGGATTTGTACAAAAACATCTAACGATCAATATTTAGTCTAAACACATTTGGATTTATTTATTTTTTTTACCAATAAGTTCTAACGAGTTAAGTATTTGCTATTAGACAATCGTGAGTAACTTACGTATAAAGTTAACCCTAAATTACGAAAAATATATTTTTTTCACCCGGACTTGAACCAATATAAATATGCACTTGAATATGCCTCTAATATGTGATTATGGATTATATTAAAACAGTTATTTATATAGTGTGAGAAAGGGGATTAGTTTAATTCAACCACCAATTTTAAACTTGTTTTTATTTTATTTTTAAGGGGTTAGGCCTTTGGGCTGATCATGTTCATGTTCAAAACAAACAAAACATTTTGGCCCAAACCAAAATTCAAGAAGGCCTAGGGCTATTGGGCTAACAATATGTTTTTTTTTATAGAAAAATTGACTAACCTTCCTTTCGCATGAGTTAGAAGAACAAAAACTTCTCTTGACGTTGTTATCTGTTTATTATATTTTTCTAAAAACAAAAAGGCAATTATAAATCATACATCATCTCATAATTCATCATCATGTGGGACTCTTTCTCCATTTTACATATATATGGTAGTTGAATCGTTCAAAACAATCATCAGAAATTCTTTTTTGGTCACTAAACGTTCTTATCCATTCGGAATATTTCCAAAAGATAATTTAGAAATAATTAGAAAGTAATGTGAAACCTTGTTCTGCATATACGTCCGTATATATGATCAATAGTTTAGTTATACCATCCAGCATCACTACTAATTCATATAAAGAACATACCATGTATAGCTTTACCTCCCTCAATAAATCTGGTAAAAAAGTAATAATATAATTTCTTTAATTAAGGGGTTAAAATTTGAATATGCATCCTTTTTTAATTAATTATAATTTTTTTAAAATCCTTAAATTTGTTCTAAACTTAATTTAGTCTTTAGAAATTAGAAATGAAATTTTTATCATTGACTTTTTTATAAATTAAACATTAGTAATGTAGTCTTTATAGGTCTAAATTTCAGTCTTGTTGAGTTTGTATTCAAGTCATTTGGTCCCAACTTTTCCCACATATTAAATAACTACTCTCTGAAAACATATTAATTAATAATTGTTTATTTTTCCATTTCAAGGAGACACACATTCCTTATTGGTATTCCCATATTCAAAATTAAGAATACTTGCAACAAAGGTTGCCAACATATATAATGTTATTGCCAACAAAGGTTGGCCCAGTTGAAAAGGAGTCGACTCATAACCCACAAGGTCGTGGGTTCGATCCCCGCTACCAATGTGAGAACTTTGTTGGTAGGCGATCTGTAAGTACCTCTGTAAGCGCTCATAGAGCCTGCCCCCAGGGCCCAACTTACCTAAACTTTTAAACACAAAAAAAAAATTAAGAATACTTGCAAACGAAGTTTATGCTATATATATATATATATATTAATTGTCATCATTATGTTTTCTCTATTAGTTGAACATTTTTCCTTGACCTGGCTCTACATGTTATATATATAATTATATAAGTTTCATTATAAATATTAGAAGGAGGAAGAGATAATAGTATTGTTATGAAACTTTCTTTGTGGTAAAAGCAGAGAAACAAAGAACTCATAATTAATCATCGATCAACATGAAGGTGAGTAATTAATTAACTGGTCTCTCTGTATTGATTTCTTTTGCTGCAATTTTAGATGCATATGTCATATGTGTATAGACATGTTTTGAGTTTGAAACGTTTTATTATTTAATTTTCTCACTTCATTTAAATATTATATATGCATGGTTGTGTTAATTAATTTGCAGCAAAGGATAACAATGAAGGTGGAAATGAATGGCAAAAAAAAGTGCCGACGATCCAAAGCTCTCGTGGTTGCTGCTGGTACAAATGGTTCGTCTCTTAATCATATATATATATAATATACACACGAGAAATGATTAGTTTAATTAAGTTATAGAGGAAAATGTCAATCTTTTGAAGTTATTAGAGATAAATTTAAAAAATGAAGAAGAGAAAGTGGCTTTGGTTGTTTTATCGCTCTCTAGCTTTAAGAATTTAACATCATTCACTAATTTCAGATGGATTCTTCATTCTCTCACATATTTATATATATTATTTTTCAAGTTAGAGAGACGTAAAAAGATATGAAGAGAAAAGAATTGAATATAAGAAATAAACATGATGAAATACTTTTACCGTGTTTATTAACATAGATTTTTTTGTTTGGCTTAGAAAAACACATTTTATATGTGTACAATCTAATAAAATCCACCATTGAAATAAAGTTAGAGAAAGCAAATATCTCTGAACTTTACATGTTTCTCTAACTTTAGTGGATGTCTATTTGCTTTCTCTAGTTCTCTTTGTTTTGTTTTGTATATATATATATATATATATATATATACACATGTGAGATTAATTAGTGTAATTAATTAATTAATGGAATGGATTAATGGATGTAGGTGTATATTATGTGGGATTAGAGGGAGAAGATAAAGACCATGTGGTGGTGATTGGAAATGGAGTGGATGCTGTAAAGTTGGTAATCTCCATGAGGAAGAAAGTTGGACGTACTGAAATTATTTCTATTTATGAGCTTTAAATAAAAAAGAAAATATTATTTTTAAATAATTGTATGGTTGATAATTTGATATTGGGTGGATGCTGTAAAGTTGGCAATCTCTATATATGGTGATTGGAAATGTATTTATTGAACCAATATTAAGTTTTTTTTGTCATTACTATTGATATTGGGTTATAATTAAGTTTTAATAAATTTAATATGTAATTAATATAAAATAAATATATTAGGCATTTAGGTTAATAGAAACAATTTCTTTGTTTTTTTTTTAAAAAATGAGTATAATCTTGATTAGGTTTAGTATAAAATAATTAAATTCAAGAAACTAACTTGACTCAATTATATATGTTTATTAATTTTGGATCCCATGAAATAGTTTTTAGCCCAAACCAAGATTCAAGAAGGCCTATATCTATTGGGCTAACATTACGGATTTTCTAATTTTCTTTTTTTTAAAAAAAAATTGACCAACTTTCCTTTCACATGAGTTCTAGAAAGAAATAAAACTTCTCTTTGACGTTGTAATATGTTTATTAATTTTATCTAAGAAAGGCAATTATAAATTTTACATATCTCAGAACACATAATCATGTAGGACTCTTTCTCCGTTTTACATATATATGGTAGTTGGAATCGTTCAAAACAATCATCAGAATTTTTTTTTTCCAAAAGAGAAAAATAATTATCAAAATGAAACATTTTATCAATATTTAGGACCAAAATGAAATATTTTGTCAACATTTAGAACTTATTTGAACATTTTGAAACATAATGAACCAAAATGAACATTAAGACATATATTTGAGACTAAAATAACCCTTTGACTAAAAAAGTTTCAAAGCTTCGAATTAAACTACAAATGAAGTGAGAGATCTAAGTCATCTCCTTCATCTTCTCCATTTGCATCCGTTGAGATTCATAGTTAGCGCATTCATCATAGTTAGAAGCTCCAGCTCCGTATCAAAGTAACGGTCGATATCGTCACTATCATCAATATCGTCAATATTAACTATTATTCAAATTTAATGCAATCGTCGTTTCAAGCTTTTTTGATATTTCAATATCATTTGGCAGTTTTTTTTTTGGACAAATTTGGCATATATAGTAATCTTAGCCATTCTTTAGGCCTAAAGGAGCTTGATGTTTGGGCTTGATCCAATAGGCTTAGAAGGCTTGGATTTTTCACATGGGCCTTGCCACTTACACTTTTTAGAACATTGAGCCCAAGGCCTAAAGGATTCTTATTGGAGCCCATACAAAAGGGTTGGCATATAGGTACAATAGGAGAAGACACAATACCACCAAAATAAGTCATTGGTATTGAAGTTACAAGAGATGAAAAGCTTGGGTGCACAATCATTGGATTTTCTGAATTTGTATTGTAATTCTTTGAAAAGTCTCCTGATCAACACATATAATGTGAATAATTCAAAAGACTAAGTTATATTTTATGTGAAATAAAAAAAAGGAGCTAAACCTACAAGAGAATAAAGAGTGAAATTAAACACCATCATATGTTTAGTAGAAAATTAAAGTATATAAAAGGGTATTAATTTTTATATCATGATAGCTTTTAAACTCCTTATCAAAGTAGTGACAACAATATTGATTTTCTTTCATAAAAATTTTTTCTTTGATAGGAAAACTCATGATGGAGTAAAGTAATTGTAGAAGAGAACCACTCTACTATCAAAGGTTAAGATTGATGAGACTATGTGAAATTATGTGTTTATGTGGAACAACTATTTATACTTTTGTTTGAAGGAAGATATATTCTGAGATGGGAAAAACTAGTATTGAAGATCTAAAGAAGAAAATTCCTCTCAAAAAAAAAAAAGGATCTGAAGAAAGTATTTGTTGCAATGAAATTACAATAAAATTAACAATCATAAATGCAAGCGTATCAAAAATATGGTTGTTGGTTAGATTTTAGTTATAACAATTACAGTCTAGGTTCATAGTTCATCTCATTATATCAGGTATTGAGAATCCATTCGATTTTATTGCATAACTCCAAACTTTGAGATTTATATTTGCATAAAAAACAACAATTTTAAAGACGTTATTCGTCAAAAAAAAATTACAAAAATAATGTAATACATTATAATAGAGAAGGTGTAGTGTGTGTAACAAGATCAAAGCCTTAGATTTAAACTAAAAAATCCAACAATCATGTTCGGTTTAATTTAAACATATTTAAATTTCTTTACTTTATATATAAATACTAATAAGTAAAATATTTTACTATTAGGAAAAATTATATATAACTTATGGGTAGAGAGTATTACAAATTTTTAAACTCCAAATTTTGAGAATAAAAACAGCACATATGGTTAAACCATATATTAAATACACTATTATAGGACTATTATTATAAAACTTAGAGAGTATAGGAGCAATTTCTTTCACTTTCGGAGTGAAAAAGGTTTTCAGAAAAGTCCTCATCCCTTCTTGAAGATCTGGAGTCACGCCTTTCCAGATGAGCTCCCCAACCTTATCAACAACAACAGAGGTCTAGCAAAACAGAGCAAGACGAAGGACCATAAAAGAGAGGAAAATTAGAGAGATGGTGGAGGAAAAAATAGAAAAAAAAAACAGAGTACTTACCGTTTTTTCTGGAAGTGAGTAGGAAATGGGAGAGAAACGACGTGTGGTGGAGATTCCGGCGCCGATGGGGGAGAAACGTCATGGGGTGGTGGAAATGCGGTGGCAGGTGGTGGAGCAAGAATGTGAACAACGCATGTTGCCGCCGGTGGCTGCCGTCTGAGTGAAGAAAAACTTTGAAATTGTCATGGTAGGAGACTGAGAAGAGACTGAGCGAGAGTGAGATTGCAGTGAGGAAGAAGGCGTATTATGTGAGACGAAGAAGAAGACTAAAATGAAAAGCGAATAAATAACAAGCAACCAATGAGAATAGACAGACGTGGCTGCCCAAACAAAACGTTACCGCCGTTAATTTTTGTGTGGAAACCTATTAATTGGTCCTTCTTTTCCCGAAATTTTTCAATGACAAAATATGCAACTTGAAAAAGCTTTTAATAGGTATTTTTTTTTCTTCTGAAATATAATAGGTTTAATTTGTTAAAAGCTTTTTCAAGTTGCATATTTTGTCATTGAAAGTTGTCCAAAGCAATGAAATATTTTCTTCAAAATAGCAATTGATGATTTTTTAATGTGATCTTAGCAATAGAAAATGACATTTGTTAATATTTATAGTAGGTAAAATATTTTAGTTATATATATATATGTATCTTATGCCTTGCAAAATTCCACTTGTTAGTATTTTAAAGAGATATATCTTTCTTTCTTTTCTAAATAGAGAAGAGGTATCTCTTTCTTAATAAAATAAATAGGTGAATAGATAGATTTCCATATTGTGTTATTTGTGAGTTACACAAAATGCCACTTGTTTGTAATAACTCTATACTAGCTTAGTATTCAACAAGTAGTCAATGATATCAAAAAAAAAAACAAGTAGTCAAGTATAATCTCCTAAGGTAAATATTGATGCATTAGATAATGAAAAAAAACTCTTAATAAACATAAATTTGAAACATATGCATCACATGCACAAGACAAGAAACATAAAATGCATTAAAAATGAAAAGAAAATGACATTAAAAAAATATTAATCCAACACTAATATTACAAACATTTAAACCTAGGTACACTTTTTTTTTTTTTTACTTGAAAGTGAAAGAGTTTTAAACTAAGTTAGACGTGAAGTGTGAGATCCAAGCCATTTTGTTCATCTTCTCCATTTGCATCAACCGGAAAATTTTCTCTCTCTTTGCAGAAACAAAGTTAAGATCTTCCTTCTTTATCTCAACCTCATTTACATTCAAATCACTCATCATCTTTTTTACTTTTAGGTGGCTCATAAGTGAACTTAAAGCCTTTTTGGTAAGCTAGTTTTCTCATAAGTGTTAACATAATCACTACCAAGATTAGGCTCAATACTGGGCCTAATTAATGGTTGGGCCTGATAAAAATACAAACTCATATGGTTCAAAATAGCAAGCATGTGGGCCATGTGGCCAGCATTTCTTAAAACATTTTGTTCCAAGCCCGATGGGTTATTATAATAGGAGCCCATATAAAGTGGTTGGCATATGGGTATTGTTGGAGAAGGCATAATACCACCAAAGTGAGAAAGTGATGAAGTTGTAGTAATACAATTTCTTGAAGATGAAAAGTATGGATGCATGATCATTGAATTTTGAGCATTTGTCCTTATATTTTTGGGATATTTTCCTGTTCAACACATAAATGTGAAGTATTCAAGAGACAAGTTAAAGTTATAATTTATGGAAATGTTGCAAAGTCCAAGACTACAATGAAACTCAATCAAATATATGCTAGAAAATTAAAGTTATAATTTATTAGAGTTGGTATTATAAATGAAATTACAATAAGTACGTGCATGGTAATGTTGTCTCTTTTCGAACATAGTCTCGTCATGGTGAGTCTTGAGATAACCTTCGATACCATGACAACTTCTAACATCTTTGTCACAATGATAATAATTTTGTTTCATGTTAAACTTGTCTTTCTTAAGAAAATTCATGATAGACCAAATACTTGCTCCATACTATAGAAGATTATTGGGTTCACTAAGACTATGTTATTGTGAGAAATTTGTACCTATTAATGATTATATTTATACTTTTTGCTTAAGGGAGGATCCATAATAGGTTGGTTTAACGCTCATTCAAGATGGAGAAAATTAATATTGAAGATCTAAGGGAAAAATTTCCTCATAAGAGCTTAAAAAAGGATACTTTTAATAAAGCATTTTCTGCTATGATATTGCAATAATAAATTTTGGATTTATAAATGTGAGAGAAGATTTGCTCCTAATAATAAAATCCATCCATTGTGATTGGCTATTTAAGGCTTATATTTGGTCTAAAAAAATAAAGTCTTAAGAATCCGTTCAGTGTAATTTACTTTATGTTGTGAGACTTATAAATAATAATATATCTCATAATGCCATAAATTTTTAAATTCATTTACGTAAAGAAGGTAGACATGTCAAAAGCTTGAATTAAAAATTAGAATAGCTGGAATTAAATAACTCTATCTCTCTCTTTATAAATATATATTAGTGGGCTTAACTTGTTCTAAAAAATTAAAATTTTCAAATTTTAAATTATAAAATTATTTAAAATAATAAATTATTTTTTATTTACTTTTAAATTAGAAAAATAACAATAAAAGCATTACCGGTGCCCCCAAACTATAAGGATAGTTTCAAGTGTACTCTTAAACTTTTTTTTTTTGTGATTAATTATACCTCAAAATTTTTATATTTAACTCAAATAATGTAACCTAATATCCAACATTTCTAAATCGTTAACAGAAAATGATGACATGAAAATTAATTTTTTTTATTTTGGTGTCAATTATACCACATTTTCATATTTAATTTACATCAATTATATCCTAAAAAATGTTGACATTAGAATGACACCAGCATTTTTCGTTAACATTATATCCTAAATAACATTAGATTTCAGGGTATAATTAAGTCAAATGTACAAAAAAAAAATAGGTATACAACTGAGACGTATCTTATAATTTAGAAACACCAAAAATACTTTTACCAAAAAACTAAAAAAAATAATTACTTTCAAACTATGTTAATGTTTGATGTCCAACAACACTAAAAAACACAACCTTAATTCTATGTAATCCATTACCATAATTCCATTTATTTCCCTTTGGAATAATGGCTATTTGGCTTGGAAAAGTTGTGATCAGTGATCACGTCCAAGGATTGGTATATACAGAGTCTGGTATCCCTTCAAATGGTTTTTAATTCGTCCCCCAACATATATAATTAAGATTTTTTTTTTTGTAAAAAAAAAATTTAGGTGAGTTGGGCCTCGGGGGCTCATCAAGGACAGGGCATGCCTCCAGGCTCTATAAGCGCTTATAGAGGTACTTACATATCGCCTACCAACAAGACTTTGACATCGGCAGTGGGATTCAAATTCACGATCTTGTAGATTATGAATTGACTCTTTAATTACTAACGGAGTCAATTTTTGTTGGCATATATAATAATTAAGATATTTATTAATGTTCCATATAAATATTATATAAAATTTTCTAAATGACAGTATTTTCCCTTCTAATTGTAATGATAGAATTTGACTTAAATTAAACATCAATATCCATGAGGAAACTTCCAAAACTTTAGTCATCCATAAGATTACTAATGATCACATTAATTTACGTACAACCCCAATATGACAGTGAATACGTACGGATACATGGAACGAGGACACTAATTATGATCAAGTAATCACTTTTTTCTTGTTACAAAAAAGTAATCACATTTTAAGTTGACTTAAGTAATCACATTTTGTCGATTAATTACATGTGTAGTGTCTGCCACATATGCAAATTAAGTTGTTGTTGATAATGATGTAATTGGTTCGCAAAACGATCATAACACACTAGATATATAAATGAACCCACTTAAAATTCATTAGTTCATATTGCTTATTATGATACGATAAGTTATTAAATAAATGAGCAAATTCTCTTTTTAACTATATGATGAACGGACAAATGCTTTCTTCAACTATAATATAATCTATAAATTTACAAATACATACCTAAACTATAAATTCTTGCAAATATCCCTTTAATTACAACATGTTTACAAATAAACCCATTAATTAAATTAAAATTAATAAATAATTTTTTATATATATAGTTTTTCATATATTTCATGTATTGATTAATTTTATCGTTAGAATAATCTATCTTGAAAATTCTTTTAGTTTGAAAATAAGCTTATATTTTGTTCAAAAAAAAAAAAGCTTATATATATATATATGAAATAATTAACATGTAGAGAAGATCTTTGTTAATGATTCGTATTTGAAGGATGTCAACTTTTATAATTTAATACAGTATTTACAAATGAGGTATACAAAATTGAGTGAAATATCTTCATGTAATATTTATAATAAGGGTAAATTACACTTTAGTACCCTGTGACCCTATTTCACTTTGGTACCTTTTGGTTTGAAACTTGACACTTTGGTACCCTGTGGTATTCTCCATTAACACTTTGGTACCCTTTGGAGCTATTTTGTAATTTTAACCATAACAAATTTTATAAAAATTACATATTGACCCCAAAATTGTTTTAAAATTTTCATTTTAGTCCCTAAATAATATGTATCCAGGGACCTATTTGAAATTTTTTGGGGTCAATATGTAATTTTTGCAAAATTTGTTATGGTTAAAATTACAAAAATAGCTCCAAAAAGTACCAAAGTGTTAATGGAGAATATCACAGAGTACCAAAGTGTCAGGTTTCAAACCACANAATAAATAAGTAGTTTGGGCAGTCGGTTTGATCGGTTAAGAAACTTATTAGTTATTTTTATTAATTAATTATTAAATTAGAAAGAAAAAAATATTGTTTTGGAGTAGGAAGCGTAATTTATAGAATAGATAAAAAAAATTATAAATAAGATTAGAGATATGAGATGCTGAAATTGTATGACAAAAAATAGTAGTTAGTCATTATGTGAGGTAAAAAACTTATATGATTCAATAAGACAATAAAATAAAAAATATGAAAATCAAATGATGATAAAAAAATCAATATTTTTTTTATTAAATATAATCACATATAACACTATATAAATAAAAAAACTATATATAAATATTAGCGGTCGGATCGGTTAATTTTATGCCTAAATTGTTAACCGAACCAAACGATCCAATTTTAATATATTTTTAACCAAACCAAACCGCTCATTGATCAGTTTAATTCGGTTATTGTTTCAGTTCAATTTGATTTGATTTGGTTCGATTTTGCTGATAGTAATTTCTCTCAAAAAGCCTTTAAAACTGTCAAAATAGGTTGATCCAAATTAACTCACTATTTAGATGGGCTGAGTTGTGATTTTTCTAGCTTTTATAAGCATATTTTTTCTTTGCCCAGCCCGTTTAATCCACCTATTTCACAGGCTGCCTTGTTTTTTTTTTTTTGTGAAATTTTAAAATTTCTTCATTTTATTTACCCATTATTTACAAATTCCCAACGTAACCCATTTCATACAACTAATGCTCTAACATTGTTGAAGCCGATAATAATAAAAAAAAAAAACTAAAGTCTTCTCTCAATTCTCTCATTCCTATCCACCTCCTCTTAAAATATTTTGGGATCCTCCAAATAGAAATTTCTACAAGTTAAATACAAATGATTCTGCTAAAGCTAACAAAATGGGTGCAGGTGGAATCAGTCGTGATTCCTTTGGAAAACTTTGTGAATACTTTTTACTCTTTTATTTGGAGCTTGATTAAAGGATTAGAAATAATGGCTATCAACTTAAACATTTCAAGGTTAGTTCATTGTTGAATCTGATTGTTTAATTAATGGTTATGCTGATTTTTAAGAACCAGAGGTTGAATCTTAGTACCCAAAAGATTAGCCTTGAACATAGCTGAGGCAAGGCATAAATAAAAGGTGGTAAACTGGCAAGAGGATTCCAAAGCTGATGTAGCGAGTCTGTCAGCAACTTGATTACCCTCGCGCAAAACATGAGTGATCTTGAAGCTGTTAAAACAGGTAAGCAAGGACCTGCAAGCATTGATTAAAGGTGCAAAAGAATGAAGATTATTTTCAGCAGGGTTTTGAAGATTATTGACAAGAGTAAGGCAATCTGATTCAATCCAAATCTTATCAATTCCCTGTGAACAAGCAAGCCTAACACCCAGAAAAAGAGCCCAAATTTCAGCTAGCATATACTATTACCAACACCTAAAAATTGATTAAAACCAATCACCCAATTTCCTATGTGATTCCGAATGACCCCTCCAGCAGCAATTTTTTGGAAGAAGGGTCACAAGAGCCGTCAACATTTAGTTTATACCAACCCTCCTCAGGTGGGTTCCAGGAGATCGAACCATGTTTAATGCTTTTGTTAGTAAGATGATGGCAGCTACCAATGAAGAAAAATTCTGCAGCATTCCTGAGAGCAGCAGCCGCGACAGCAGAAGGGAAAAAAGGTTCAGATTGGAAGACTTTTTTATTTCTTGACAGCCAAATATTCCAAAGGGAATATTGAAATGGGAAGAGACCAGCGAGGTAGCACATTTCTTGAACCACTCAAGAAAATCATAGGGTTGATATGAGTGGAAGAATACAATCTTGCCAAATGAGAGCCAAAGAAGAACAAAATCTAAAGAGATGTTCCAAAGACTCATCTCCTTGACCACACAGAGTACAGTAG
Source organism: Chamaecrista fasciculata (assembly GCA_003254925.1). Lineage (NCBI taxonomy): Eukaryota > Viridiplantae > Streptophyta > Magnoliopsida > Fabales > Fabaceae > Chamaecrista > Chamaecrista fasciculata. The sequence continues at coordinate 72,380 of QANZ01000136.1, read as the reverse complement.
GGGTATTGAACAATTCCCCTTTTGCAAAGCAACAAATTAGTAGGCACAGCGTTTCCGCAAAGAGGAGAACATCATCGGCATAAAGAAGGTGGGAGAAGGTAATATCATTGAACTTGGGAGCATTCCATCTCTTATTTTCCACCTCAATCTTAATAAGTGCCGAGAGCACTCCATAACTAAGATAAAAAGGTATGGAGACATGGGATCCCCTTGTCGGATGCCACGCTTGGGGTTGAAAAATTCAGAGGTAGCTCCATTGAAAATAATGGAATGTTGAACCGAAGAAACACACTGATCAATGAGCTTGATCCATTTAGGTGGAAAATGAAAGAGAGCAAGAGTTTTATCAATGAAATCCCAACTAATCTTGTCATATGCTTTTTCAAGATCTAGTTTGATCATCATCCAACCATTAGAAAGACCATTTAGGTGGAAAAGGTAGAATTTACTGTTTTGACTTTGCCTCCACCTTTTCTTAGTCTCCTTCATGACCGTTTGGGTATCAAAACTACAAGAACAAAAAAGAGAATATCTTGTCATTTAAAAAAAAATTGAAAAAAGATAATATATCAACTAATTCCCATAGAACACATTTTTGTTAATTAACTGCAATATGAAAAAAGTATTAATTATTTCCTATGCATGTTGTATATTATTACTACATATGCAAGTTAATCAACAATATTCTCAATCCAATCCTAATCCTAATATTCAAAGATATATATGTATATAGATACCACCATAACATGAGATGCTCGTACGAGAATCACAAATATCACACAAAATATCAAAGGAAATATTCTAAATTTTCTTGAGTAACTCTTGTTTGTGGAGGAAGAGAAGCAAGAACTGAAGTTGATGTATATATATATATATATATATTTTGGTTGTCCATTCGACCTATGGAGTTTCATCGCAATTAATTCAATCTCGATTTGTGTTCTACATTTGACTATAGTAAGAGACGCTTTTATTAAAAATATTTGTATTCATAAGATCTTAAATTTAATATTTTATTTAAATAATATTAAGCTGCTTACCACTTATTAGACTAACCTCACGTTGATATATATATATATATATATATATATAAACAAGAAATTAAACATGGGTGTGTGACGACTGTGTGTATATATTGATTTCTTGTGGGCAAAACCCTAGTTTGTGGTGTGTAGGGTAGCAAGAAAGTGGGTTTTGGGATACAAAGTTAGGTGGCATATGGGGTAGCTTTTGTTTGCCAATTAATTCTGAAATGCATACCCACTCATGAATGGTAATATACTATAGAGATTTTATTTATTGAAGTATTTTAGTACAGATAAATTTAAATGTTTTATTATTGCCCACATAAATTTTGATATGATCAATAATTAATAAATAATTCGTTTTCCCAAAATATAATTGAGCTTGAGAAATTAAGTTCTGGCCACTTTGCAAAATGCCAAAATATCCCATACTATATCGATCAAAGCATGCATAGTGTGGTACATTTTTGTTCCTTCCAATCAATCGAAGATTCGATCAAAAACTAGCCGTAGAGTTAGTTTGATAGGCTTTATCAATAGATTTGGTATTCGTGTTTCATTTTCAAGGAACATATCTAAACAAGTTAATTGTATAAAATTATACAACTGTTACATGGATTAATACTTAAAGGACCAATATGTAATTTTGACCTAATCATAATAGTAAAATGATATATATAGTTATTACCTGCAACAATTATATATTTATTTACNACCAGAAAGGGGTAGAGCCATATAATATAAGATATATATATTCAGAGTAATAATATATATATAAGAAGACAATTGTTGACAGACACAAATCATATCACCATAAATATCCTGTAAATGGAGCTTTAATATGTCTCATAATATCTTAGTGGGCATTATAATATCACCTACAGTCTGGATATTATAAATGCATGTTTAATTTGCTTCCTTGAAATTAAATTACATCAACATGAATATCAATTAATATGTTGCTTGCTACACAAACACCAAGATATAAATGACTTCCCATTCACAAAACTTTTAAAAACTCCCAATGTAGTGTAGGAGTATATAATTTGAAAAATAAACTCTCTAAATATAAATATATAAATATATAGTGTATAATTCAATTTCCATGACAACGGAGTTAGGTATGATTTGGTGAGATTAGTTTCTCACAATATGATGAATTTAGGTTTAAATTCTCATTTAAAGAGATGTTCACATATTTATTAATGTTCGATAGTATTTTAAACATGATTACCTCTAACAAAAGATACCCGTAAAAAAAAATCAATTTCCATAAATATATTAGTAGATGTAATTTTATATTAGGCCTTTTATTATAAATTTCAAAATGATATATTAATAAAATATAAAAATAAGAATTAAGAAAAATTAAATCATGAGATCCATTTAGTTATTTTATTTATCCCAAAGTCCAAAAGCAATTACTATCTCACTATCACTATCACAAATTCGTGCATGTTTTTCCATTGGCCCTGAGAAATGGATGGCCAACAATAAAATCCAAAATAGTATGCCAATTAATTAATTACCCAGCTCTTCCTTTAAGAGGCATTATTAGTTTGTATTTAAAATATGAATTAATAGATGAAAAATTAAGTTGAGTGAAAAATGAATTATATATATGTATATAGTGTCTAATTCAATTTCCATACCAACGAGTAGAGCTGTGAAAACGAGCTAGCCTGGCTCACTCGAGTTGACTCGTCATGAGTCACGGCTTACGCGAGTCAAAAATCTCATTCGAGTTAGATTACCACGAGCTGTGAGTTAAGTGATTCAACCCACACGAGTTATAATTGTTGGCAAGTCGGATTTTTTCAATCCAGCTGGCCAATTTGACGAGTTAAACGAGTCAATCCACCGGGTTTGACTCATTTTGATAGCTCTATCAACGGGGTTAAGTACAATCTAGTAGAATTAGTCTCCCATAACATATAATAAATTCAAGTTTAAGTTTTTGTTGATTATTAGTGTCGACAATACTTCAATAACAACTTCCAAAAAAGGATACCCGTAAAAAAATTTTTTAAAAAAATAGATTTCCATAAATACATTAGTAGTAGATATAATTATAGGCCTTTTATTGTAAATTCTTAAAAAATATATATTAATATAAAAATAAGAATTAAGAAAAATTAAGTCATGAGATCCATTTAGTTATTTATCCCGAAGTCCAAAAGCAATCACTATCACAAATTCATGCATGTTATTCCATTGGCCCTTGAGAAATGGATGGCCAATGGAATAAATTTAGGAACCAAAGACTAAATTTATAGGGACCAAAATAAAATAATTTTTACAAATTTTGGAATCAAAAATTTATCTTCAATTATCAACAAATAATTATGGAGAATTTGATAAATAATTTCAACAGTATACAGTATATAGGGGTGGCAATCTCAACCTATTACTCACCAACCCAACCAACCTAACCACAAAATTAACCAACCCAACCCAACCCATTTAGATAATGAGTCAAGATGGGTTGGGTCCAAAATTGACCCATTAAAATTTAAAAATATGAAAAAGATGAAAATTGCAAATCAGTCCAAAATTTGAAAAAAAAAATACAATTTAGTCCTAAATTTGAATAATTTAAAATTTATTCTCATTAATTAATTTATAAATTAAATAATATAAATATTTTAAGATGAGTNATCACTATCACAAATTCATGCATGTTATTCCATTGGCCCTTGAGAAATGGATGGCCAATAATAAAATCCAAAATAGTATGCCAATTAATTAATTACCCAGCCCTTCCTTTAAGAGGCATTATTAGTTTATATTTAAAATATGAAATAAAAGATGAAAAATTAAGTTGAGTGAAAAATGAATTATATATATATATAGTGTCTAATTTAATTTTCATACCAACTGGTAGAGTTGTCAAAACAAGCCAGCCCGACTCACTCGAGTCGGCTCATCACGAGTCACGACTTACGTGAGTCAAAAATTTCACTCGAGTTAGATCATCACGAGTTACGAGTTAAGTGAGCCAACCCATACGAGTTATAATTGTTGGCAAGTCATATTTTCTCAACCCGACTCGCCAATCTAACGAGTTAAACGAGTCGACCCATCGAGTTTGACTCATTTTAATAGCTCTAAATTAGGCACAATCTAGTACAATTAGTTTCTCATAACATATAATAAATTCGTTTAAATTTCTCTTGATTATTAGTGTTCGACAATACTTCAATATGAACAACTTCTAATAAAGGATGCCAGTGAAAAAAATTTAAAAAAATAAATTTCCATAAATATATTAGTAGTAGATATAATTTTAGGCCTTTTATTGTAAATTCTTCAAAAATACATATATTAATATAAAAATAAGAATTAAGAAAAATTAAGTCACGAGATCCATTTAGTTATTTATCCCAAAGTCCAAAAGCAATCACTATCTCTCTATCACTATCACAAATTCATGCATGTTATTCCATTGGCCCTTGAGAAATGGATGGCCAATAATANTATCTCAAAGAGACCCTAAGTAGTATATAAGAAGAAGCCACACACATCTTCCAAATTGTGGTGAATTAAGTAACGTGAATATGGAAGGCGACACCTCTTCTTCTTCTTGTTCTTCATCGTCTATGACCGTAGATCTCGATGCTCCTCTCCACGCCGTCGGCTTCCAAATTCTTCATTTGTCGCCTAATAGAGTCGCCGGCCGTCTTACCGTCACCCTCAACAATTCTCAGGTAATTAACTACCATACATATACCATTATATTAATCACTATCCCATTCAATGAATGAATTTCAGGGTTATGGGGTTTTACATGGAGGCGTGTCTGCTTTGATAGCAGAGGCTCTTGCAAGCTTGGGCACTCACATCGCGTGTGGTTTTGGAAGAGTGGCTGGAATTCAACTGAGTATAAATCATGTGAGACCTGCTCAACGAGGTGACCTTGTTCTTGCTGAAGCCACACCTATTGCCTCTGGCAAAACCATTCAGGCATGCCTTTTCTTTCTTATCCTATATATTTTTTGCTTTTTCTATTCAGTTTTAGTTATTGTCAAAGTTGTTTTAGTCAATTATACACCCAATATTTTCTTTTTTGTATCAATTGTACCCTCAATCTTTTTTTTTTTTTTTTTTTTT
>QANZ01000136.1:22504-57032 GCA_003254925.1 Chamaecrista fasciculata | reverse complement strand
GGTAAATTCACTTAAAATCTTAATTTACTTTCTTTTCTTACGTTTTGATCCTATTATAAAAAGAAAAGGATCTTAATATAAGAAAATAAAACTTTTGGGGATGAAAGTTTATTTTTCCTCTTTTTTTAACGGAAAAATGGATGGAAAACGTTAGAGGGACCAACTTTTTCAAATTTTGCATAACTGGGGGACCAATATGGAACAAAAAATAACTGGGGGACCTATTTGGAACAAGGAGTATAACTGGGGGACCAAAATAGGACTTTGGCCTATCTAAATTATTGTAATTGTCAATAACTTAGTCTTTAGATCAAATTTAGAGATTAAAAAATAAAAATATTAATTTAATATAAATTTAAAAATAAAAAAGTATAAAATAAGTTTAAATTTATAGACTAAATCGCCACTAAAATCGAATAGTTTGCAATTAAAATATTTCAAGGATTAAATTATATATTTTGATTATTTAAAATCTAATTTAGAAATTTAGGGTAAATTTATGAATTAAATAATAATTTTTCTCTAAAAAAAGTGATTTAGTTTTGGATCGAAAAATTAAAACAAGGATTACAAAGTAACGAGGAAAAGACAGGGAGGGTGAGTGGAGGATAAAATCAAATCCCATGTTTGACTGACTGAAACATGGAAAAATGAGTAAAGCAAAACAATTAACAAAGCAAGAAAGACAAAATGGACACGACTCAACTCACTTTCCTAAATCCTAACACTACTCTAGCCTTTTCCATTTCCACCTTTTTCTTCTTATTACTTTTGTTTTTGTTTTACACCCCAATACGTTATTATTATACATACTAACATACCTCCCTCATTTAACACTAGAGCTTCAATAATACTTATCATTTGTCTTTTGCCTAAATATTTTGTTTTGCCTCTTCTCAGTCACACTATCATATCAAGTATCATATTCATAATCATACCCACAATCCTGTTGGGACCAAAAATCATACTTTACCCTAGGGGTGAGCATCCTGACCGTAAACCCGCAAAAATCAACACAACCCGTAATCACGGGCTGGGTTAGGTTGGGTTCAAAATTCTCAACCCGCACATTTGCGAGTTGGTTTGCGGATTGGAGGTTTATAAACCCAACCCAACTCGCGAACCCACAAATATAATATAATATATATATTTTTATAATTAATTACTAATATATATAATATATTATAGAGTAAACTAACAATTTGGTCCTTGAAAGATCATTGAACTAACAACTCGGTCCCTGAAAGATTGAAATGTATAATTTAGTCCCTGAAAGATCAAAATGGGATACTAATTAATCCTTTTTATGGACTAAATAATATACCGTTTTAATCTTTTAGGGACTAAAAAGCATACTATTTTGATCTTTTAGGGATTAAATTGTATATTTTAATCTTTCAGGGACCAAATTGTTAGTTTACTTTACATTATATGTGATGCACTCTGCCTAAGAAATTGAAAAAGGATGTGTTATTTTGTTGTTAAAAAAAAAAAGATTCAACCAGCGGGTTAATCCAACCCAACCCGCAGTTTTGCGAGTTGAGTTGGTTCGGGTTGAATTTTAAAAAATACAGAACTCAACCCAACCTAACTCAAACCGCAAATTAATGTACGGGTTGAGCTGAGATTCTCCCTCAACCCGCCCCAACGCAGACCACGCCCTAATTTACCCCACCTTTGTTTTTCTGTGCTGTTGTGGTGTCTGTTCACCTACAGAAGCATTATTTGTTTGTTTTTAGAGATCTCTGTCCCTGTTTTTACATATCCCCACATCAAATCTAACTCTTGTTTTTTTTTCTTTCGAGATGAATATTCAAAATTTGAACATCGTACCTGCTGCAGCATCCAGAATCTAATTCCCGAAAGGTATCTTATCTACAGCATCTTCATACATACACTCACTGCTCCTCCATTTTAATATTTTATTCCTTTCCTGTCTTTTTGTCACTCTTCCCTTATTTCAATCTAGCATTAGCGAGAGCTTTCCCTGTTTCCTGCCTTTTGAATTGTGTTTTTTGACTTTTGGTTCCCTGTAGGATGCATTTTCAAACTCAGTTTGTCCGATAATCACGTCTTTTGATAGTGATTTGGAACCCCTCTCTTTTTCTCTTTTTACTATAATACTATTTTAATACGATTCCATTTTTTCTGCTTTCCCAGCAAGTCTTGTAAAAGGAAATTTGGAAAAAAAGAGGGCTGAAAATCAAACTTAACAGCTGAGGGTAGTAGTCAGTAGGTAACAGCTAGCAGCGCAGATCTGAAAATCAGGAATCGGAAACTAGGAAGAAAGAAACAAAGAAAGAGCATGTCGTTTGGACTTGAGGTTTGTATTATGTGTTTTTCTTTTTTGGTTAAAGCTTAAGTGTAATAATACGTCCTTCTTTGGCTAACAAAAACCACCTTATAATTGGTTTTGTTTTGATGAGTGAAAAGGAAGAATGAAGGAAGAGACAGCACATGGGATGTTGGGTTATTATGCAAAGATATTTGTCATTTTTCATGTGATGATGATAATAATATGTTGTGCAAGAGAACAAGTTGGGAATAATAATTCTGAGTCAGAGGTTTCAGTGTTAATGGGTTTCAAGCAATTTTGTGTTTCCTCTGATCCCTACAATTTCCTCACTCACTGGTCTCCTCATTCTTCAACTCCTTATTGTTCTTGGAGAGGAATCTCTTGTTCTACCAATACTCATGGAGACCTTGTTGTTACCACTCTCAATCTCACTGGTGCTTCCCTTATTGGCACCTTATGCCTTAATCGTCTCATGGTTTTGCCTTCTCTACGTCATCTTTTCTTGCATGCTAATTTCTTCACCAATGGTAATAATAATGGCTTTTCCTCCTCCTTCTCTTCCTCTATTGAGACCCTTGACCTCTCCAATAACAACCTCACTGCCCCACTCAACACAAGTCTTTTGGGTTCTTCTCTTAAGTATTTGGATGTCTCCAATAACAATCTCTCTGTAAACTTCTCTGACTTTGATTTGGGGTCTTGTACCTCTTTGATTTCCCTCAATCTCTCTCACACTGGCATTCACCATTTCCCTTCAACCCTCACTAACTGCCATGCTCTCGAGATTCTTGATTTATCCTATAACCAACTTCAGTCTGAGATTCCAGGGGGCTTATTGGCAAGTCTCAAGAGTTTGAAGCAGTTGTTTCTTGGTCATAATCACTTATCTGGAGAAATACCTGCAGAATTGGGAATGGCTTGTGCCTCTCTTGTGGACTTAGATCTCTCAAATAATATGCTTTCTGGTAAGTTGTTGCCTTCCACCTTTTCCACTTGTTTTTCTATGCAGAGTCTAAACTTGGGGAAGAATTATCTCTCTGGATCTGGGGACTTGCTTGCTTCTCTTCTCACCAACCTTTCTAGTCTTAAATATCTCTATCTGCCATTCAACAACATGACTGGGCCTATTCCTTCGTCTCTTGCTCTCAATTCTTCACAGCTTCAAGTGCTTGACCTTAGTTCTAATGCCTTCATTGGTAAAATTCCCTCTGGCTTCTGCTCTTCCTCCTCAGCCATGGAAAAGATGCTTTTAGCTGGAAACTATTTTTCAGGGATGGTACCTGTGGAACTTGGCAAATGCAGCAACTTGAGAACTATTGATTTCAGCTTTAACAATTTGAATGGCCCAATACCCTTAGAGGTTTGGTTCTTGCCTAATCTTTCTGACTTAATTATGTGGGCAAATAACCTTACTGGTGAGATCCCTCAAGGTATCTGTGTCAAGGGAGGAAACTTACAGACCATGATTCTTAACAACAATTTCATTTCAGGCACCATTCCTCAGTCAATAGCCAATTGCACCAATATGATTTGGGTCTCTCTTGCAAGCAATCAAATTACTGGGGAAATACCTGTGGGTATTGGGAGTCTAAAGGAACTTGCCATTCTCCAATTGGGGAACAATTCGCTTACCGGTCATATCCCTCCTGAACTCGGCAAGTGCAGGAGCCTCATATGGCTGGATTTGACTAGTAACAACCTGACTGGTACTATACCTTCTGAACTTGCTAATCAAGCCGGCTTAGTCATTCCGGGCAGTGTTTCTGGGAAGCAATTTGCATTTGTGAGAAATGAAGGAGGGACAAGCTGTAGGGGTGCTGGAGGATTGGTTGAATTTGAGGATATTAGAGTGGAGAGACTAGAAAGCTTTCCCATGGTGCATTCATGCCCATTGACAAGAGTATACTCTGGAACCACTGTTTATACCTTCACTAGCAATGGTAGCATGATCTACCTAGATCTTTCCTACAATTCATTGTCTGGAAATATTCCTGAAAACTTTGGTGCAATGTCCTTCCTGCAGGTATTGAATTTGGGACATAATAGGCTAACTGGAATTATTCCTGACAGCTTTGGTGGTCTAAAAGATATAGGGGTGCTAGATCTCTCCCACAACAATCTTCAAGGATTCATTCCAGGCACATTAGGAATGCTATCTTTTCTCAGTGACCTTGATGTTTCTAATAATAACCTCACTGGCTCCATTCCTTCGGGAGGTCAGCTAACCACTTTCTCTGCATCTAGATACGAAAACAACTCCGGACTTTGTGGTGTCCCTTTACCTCCTTGTGGCTCTGGAACTCACTCCTTGAGTGCTCACACTCGGGAGAAGAAGCAACCTTTGTCAACAGGGATGACAATTGGCTTTGCTCTTGCCCTCTTATGTGTTTTAGGGATTGTATTAGCAATTTGTCGAGTGAACAAGTGCCGGAGGAAGGATGAACAACAAGAAAAATATATAGAAAGTCTACCAACTTCGGGTAGCAGCAGCCGGAAACTTTCTACCATTCCTGAGCCTCTAAGCATCAATGTTGCCGCCTTTGAGAAACCTCTGCGAAAGCTGACATTTGGCCATCTTCTTGAGGCAACTAATGGTTTCAGTGCCGAAAGTTTGATAGGGTCTGGTGGGTTTGGAGAAGTCTACAAAGCTCAGCTCAGAGATGGTTGTGTTGTCGCTATCAAGAAGCTTATTTATGTCACAGGTCAGGGAGATAGGGAGTTCATGGCTGAAATGGAAACTATTGGGAAGATTAAACATCGAAATCTGGTTCCACTGCTTGGTTATTGCAAGATAGGAGAGGAGAGGCTTCTTGTATATGAGTACATGAAGTGGGGAAGTTTGGAGGCTGTTCTTCATGATAGGGCAAAAGGAGGAGGCTCAAAGCTTGAATGGGCAGATAGAAAGAAGATTGCTATAGGATCTGCAAGAGGTCTTGCATTTCTTCATCATAGCTGCATACCACACATCATACACCGGGACATGAAATCTAGCAATGTTCTGCTTGATGAAAATTTTGAGGCCAGAGTTTCTGATTTCGGAATGGCAAGATTGGTAAATGCCCTCGACACTCATCTCAGTGTCAGCATGCTGGCGGGAACACCAGGTTATGTGCCACCTGAATACTACCAGAGTTTCAGGTGCACGACAAAAGGGGATGTCTATAGTTATGGTGTCATATTGCTAGAGCTTCTCTCAGGGAAGAGGCCAATTGACTCGTCAGAGTTTGGTGATGACAACAATCTTGCTGGATGGGCTAAGCAGCTTCAAAGAGAGAATAGGACAAAAGAGATACTGGATCCTTATTTGTTTATGCAGATGTCTATTGAAAGTGAGCTATATCAGTATTTAAGAATAGCATTTCAATGCCTTGATGACAGGCCATACCGGCGGCCAACCATGATACAAGTGATGGCAATGTTTAAAGAGCTTCAGGTTGATTCTGAAAATGACATCCTTGATGGTCTCTCATTGAAAGACAGTGTTATTAATGAAGCATGAGAAAAGGTTGTCTGAATGATTTGTGGTTGCCTTTAGCAGAGTGATTGTAGCAGGAGTGGACTAATATGGTAGAAATTGGGAAAGGCTCCTCAATTTTCGCCTGCTTTAAATAAAAGGCACAAAGAATGAAGACAAAGATAGATGAGATTGTGCTCTTAAAAAAGAAGTCAAGTACTGTTCATTCACTGAATTTTGGTAGATATATTTATTCCAACTCAACTAAAATCACTTCATTTTGGACATCACCTTTGCTGCTTTGCTTTTGAATTCAGTTCATTGTTTTACTTTTTTGCTGAGTTCATCTGTTCCTATCACAATTTTGGTAGCTACTTAGTGCTTAAAACTGCCTACAATTATTGTTTCTAAACATTTAGAATTTGTAAAGCTTTTTTTGTTCAATTTGGTTCGTTTCTTATTAGGTGGTGATGATGAGTTCAGATGAAGTGAGATTGCTGCAAAAAGTAATTTTGAATCTGTCATCTTGAAACAAAAATGTTCAGATAGACCATCCCATAGTAAAGAAACAAATTCAATTTTCGTGCTTCGCTGCCTGTAAATCTGTAATGCAAAATTGCAAACTATATCTATATTGATGCTTTCGATTACTATAATGGTCTATGGCTTCAATTAATACTTATTATTGTTAACAAGCAGGATTGTCTATGATTCAAATTTTAGTCTCTTATGAATTGCTAGGTATATACTATATAACCAATCAGCTTGCACAGTTTATCTTTTATTTTTTATTTCATAACACGAATGTTTAGAGCTTCTCTTGTCATGCATGTGCTTATTTTGTAATGGAATAGCAATTGTCCTTCGAACTCTGATCAGGTTGAAATAATTCTTCAAGCACTGGAGTGTGGAATTGGTAAGTTACAGTCTTACAGCTAAATTAATTTGAAGTTAGTTTCAACTTTCAAGTACCTTACAGGAAGTTTGGAAATATATAAATAGTAAAGTCACCAGCCTTAGGGTGTGTTTGGGTGAGAAGTATGTAATGAAATGAGAAAATTATGTAATGAAATGGTAATGAGAAAATTATGTAATGAANGAGTTAATACATGTGGTAGAACTAATTTTTAAATGTCAAAATTGTGTTGTAAAATTATATTATTTATATTTCAAAATCATTAATTAAAAAAATGATATTGTTAAACTTATAAATTAATCAGATTTTTCTTGTTATTTTATTATTAAAAAGAATAAGTAAAATCAAGAAGAAAGAGAGAGAAGTAGTGCAGGAAGAATGGAGTTTACACGAAGAAATAGACGGCAAGGATTGATTCAATTGCAGAAAAAGTGAGAAATTTAGAGATTTCCAACCCGGGCTGTAGAAATTGCCCAAACACTACTTTAAAAGTGGTGTAACCAAAATAATAATAAATAAATCTTTTTTTTTTTTATCAAGACAAATTTTCAAGTCATATATTGCTTTTCTATCTCACGGATGTTCTAGTAGTATTTACATTTCCAAATGAAAGATTTTATGTATTTTAACATCTTTTTTATAAAAATTAATTGCCCAATCACCAATGCACGAGTGTATATTAAGTTTTTAATAAATTGAATGCTGGCCTCTTATCAAAATTTCCAGAATTAAATCAGTGATATATGCTCAATTTTTATAAATTAGAAGAAGATTAGGATTACACCTAGTATTGAAATGTGCAATTGACCTCAACTTAAAAGCGACTTTGAATTTGAATTTGAATTTTGTTAAATACAAACGACTTCATTCAAACACGAATTAACAAATTGAAATATTTATGGCTGAAAAGGTACATAGGTAAAATACTTTTTGAATCTTCCTTCCTGAAATTCTCCATTTTCAAACCACTTATATATAAGTATGTTAAAGAAGAATACTTCATCTGTACCTTACTTTGATCATAATATTAAGTCTGACACAAAAATAACTTGAATACTTTAACCTGCAATTAATGGTTTCAACTTTCAAGTAAGTTCGCAAAGTAGAGCTCCCACTTCTGCCATTCTAAGAATATCATCAACAAGTAAAGCTATTAATCCAAATATTTTCTTACCGGACCATAGTAGGGGTGTTCAAAACCGAACCAAACCGATTGAACCGAACTAAACCGAACCAAACCGAACCAAACCGCAACAAAACCGACATTCAAATGGTTTGGTTTGGTTTCATTTTTGTTATTTTTGGGCGGTTCGGTTCGGTGGCGGTTTGATAGAGGATCAAACCGAACCAAACCGCACGTTTTACTACTATGAATCCATATATATAAATAATATAATTTATATGCATGAATACGCTATAAGGCTTGCAAATTAGGGAAGGGTGCGCTGGGCCAGGGAGCACATCTTTTTTCCATTCTGAGCCACACCATTGTGATTCACTCCATTCATCTATTCACTTCATATATATATATATATATATATATATCTTCCTACTGAATACGTATTACATAAACCATATATAATAAACTAAATATATATATATTATTATTATATAACTCTCTCCTTCTAATTAATTGCTTCCATTTAGATCACACACTGCTTTTTAATTTTACAAATCACACACACTCATTCTATAATCTTATATATATATATATGCATGCAAATAATCATGTAACTCTTTTTTCTTTTTTAATTTTGATTGTTCAAGGTTCTATTTCGATTGATCTAATATATATATATATATTTATTATAAAATTAATAGTAATTAAAGGTCAAACCGCCCAAACCGAACCGCTAAAACCGCCATTTGATTGGTTTGGTTTGGTTTGGTTTGATATTTTTTTTCAAACCGAACGGTTTGAGTTTTCTCTAAACCGATGCGAGCGGTTCGGTTTGAAAGACCACTTAAAACCGCCCAACGAACACCCCTAGACCATAGCATGTAAAGTTATGAAAAATGATCAATATTTTTTCTTTTCTCTCAAGCGAAATGCATTTGATTTGTCAGGAACCCAAATTCATCCTTTTGGGCTTACCCGTTATTCCACGAAAAAAAATCGCAAATCCAAGACCAAACTTTTAGTATTATTATTCCAAAGTGGAGAATATGTCCCACATCAAAAATAGAAGAAAGTGTAAGCAGAGTGGCATATAATAGAAGGTGAGAGCAACATTGAAACATACTTGTGGAGTCAATGGATCATCATTAAGAGCCATGACTTTCATTGCATTTTGAAGGGGTACTAGTCCAAGGTTTCATATGTTGGGTGTGGATTCTAATTCATGTAGAATTCATTTTGAATTTTAAAGTGGAACTGTGGGTTCTAATTCCATGTAGAATTCATTTTGAATTTTAAAGTGAGTTCTTCATGAATTGGAATTTACTCTCAATATAATCAAAGAGTAGGGTTTTAGCCCTCTCAAATTCATATTAAAGATTTTGGTTTTATTAAGATACTATATTTTTTTGCCATAAAATTTCAGTCCAAAGTTTGTGTTCTCATTAGGTTCACACTTTCGTAACATGAATATCCAATCTAAAGTTTGTTATTTGTTAGGGTTTACACATTCCTGACACGATTTCCTCTGAAAAATGTTTATGATTCCCTGTCTAGATGAAAAAGTTTCTTTGAAGAATTATCAGTTTCCCCAGTTTTGTTTACACTTTCCTGACATGAATATTCAATCTAAAGTTTCTGTTTTAACTAGGGTACTCTTCCTTGACATGAATTTCATCCGAAAAATGTTTATAATTCCCTGTCAAGATAAATAAAAGAATACATAGTTTCTTTGAAGTATTAACAGTTTAAAAATAGCACAAAAGCACAGGAAAAACGAAAATAGATTCTGAAGGTTCTGGCCTTTTAGTTAAGGGACAGATATCTTGACAAAAGTTAACAGATACTAGCTGCACCAAAACTGATGATTCTCAGTGAAAGTTAACTTTCAGTGCTTTGCAATATCTATCTAATATACCATGAGGCATGTATAGAAAATGCTTTCCAAGTTATGCCTTTTTCTTCCCCTCTTGCTTCATCTTCTAATAATGTCACATTTCACGTTGTCATGGTGATCCACATCTTCATTATAGGTGATCATTTGACGTGCCTAAGAGGCTCAGTCATAATCTCATGCGGATTAACTTTTGGTGCTACCAGTAGCAAAGAGGATCTTACATATTATGATAGATGTGACGAACGTTATATGCATCTTCACATTACAGAGCTTGTATCTGACCTCCATAGCCATAGTACTTAAGAAGACCTTCATCTTGCCGCCAATTTTCTTTCACCTTCACTTCCATCTGTTGAAACACCAGTAATTGACAATTACTTTCTTAGCCAAAGAAAAATATAAGTTGAGAGTATCGAAGTATAGAATCTCAAGATTGTCAAAGGAAACAGCAAAATGATATAAAGGTCTGGTCAACTGGAGAAGCATAAATAGTAAGATACATAATACAAAGGGAGTAAGATAGCACCTCAAGATATACTTTCTTCTGTAGAAAATCCTCAATGTCAAGACGAGCAGCTGTTGCAAGAAGTTTCAAAGCCTTTCCTTCCTGAAAGTGTTGAGCACAAAACCCAAGTAAATTACAAGTGTATTTAATTTGTTATGCAAAAGAGCCAAAACCCATAATAATTCTATTTTTGGATTTTACTTCTAAATAATGAAAACCAATATACATTTAACATAAGATCTCTATTCAATCTACGATCTTCTGAAAAACATTTCAGTGTTATTTTACAAAAAGGTCAAAACTGATGCCAAAATGGAAAGAACAGCAATGGCCTATCAGAATTTTTGCAATATTATGTCTGGTGCACATGAATCTCAGAACTTAAATGATTAATTGAGATATAAGTGACATACTCTTCCAATAAGTATTATCTTCTGTGAGTTTTTCTCAACAACAATCTCCACTTGTATGAAATCTTTTGCATTGGGCCGAGCCTTGTAGCTTACCACATTCACCTGAATGATTCCAAGTAGGATTATTTTAAAATATTCCTAAAAACTATTGTTATTCCATTAATTTCTCTTTCTCTCTTTTTTCTTTTTGTCCTTCGCTCTCTTCTGTTTTCATTGGAATGACATAAAATATCACAAATCAATAGTTTCGGAGGCTACCTGACATGCATATGGAATTTCGTTTCGGAACTGCATAAAAATCTTTTCTCTAACAATTTCACCCACGAAAAATCTCTCTGGGTGCTCACTGACAATATCCTGTAGATTCATGACAAACATTAATACAAGTAACAAGTATTTTAGATAAACGATAATTAGAGTGTTATTCAAGTTCTCCATATAACATGAGGCAAGTACTTGTTAATTTACAAAGGTAAATGCTGGCAAAAGAGTCACCAAGAAATTCATAGTACTTGTACATTGTAATCAAATTATCTTCACTGAAGGCTTATGGAAGCAAATAATCAAAGGCATTAAAATTCCTCAAGGTTATAGACGACCTTTAGTTTTAAAAGGCCCAATCACAATTTTAGTACAATTTTTGAAATTTAACAAATTACTCCCTGTTCTTAGAGAAAGCATCCCCATGTTAGACGGGGTTGAGTTAGAGTTTATAGGCTTTTTCTTAAAAAACTTTGAACTTCCAACTATGTCCAAGATATGATCATTCAACAAAATGAATCTAGTTATCAAGTTAAGGCCCAGGGAATATTTAGACAGCAGAACGCATAACATATATAATAGTCTTAAAACATATATTTTCTCATTTAGATATGATACTAGAGTGAATTAGTGATACTGTGAAATTGCCACTAAGATTTTTATCTGACAATGGAAGGGCATGTTTCCAGCTATGGTTAAAGAGTCAGAACTCAAGATTTACTTGAAAGAGCATTAACTCCCAGAGGTAGAACTCACTAAACCTGTTTCCAGTTCAAAAGGTATGGGGACTTAACTAATTGCCAGTTTGCCTCTAAAAGTCTTCTCCAATTCTAACCCAACCTGTATCTGCAATTACTTATGTATTCTATGCCTAAAGCTGACTGACTGGGTATAGGATAAAATGATGGCATATTGACATGTGTATAACAATGAGATTCATGTTCAGGCAGGCAATAGCAGAACAAAGGTTCTTTCAGTGTCCAATTTTTTGTCTCTCAACAACAAAATCAGATAATTATTTTGCATATATATGGACAGCGAAATTGACTTTCAACATGCCTTTGGATAATAAGCTGGTCCATGTGGAAGCTTTGAGAGAATCCAGTCCTTGACATCTTCAACTCCATGACCATATTTGGCGCTTACTGGAATGACCTCGTCAACATCAGTAAATTTTTGATACCACTACAATGAATGTGAAAATGATTAGGGTGTCAAACAATGGCAAAAGCCGACCCATACCAGTGAATTTAACAATACTTGTTAGTATATGTACCAATCAATTAGTGCCAACCTCAAGTTTCTTTGCGATTTCACCAGGTTTGATAAGATCCTTCTTATTCAGAATCAATAGAGTAGGAGGCTTATCTTTGAGGTCTCCTATACCTTCTTCCAACACTTCATCAATCTACAAATGAAAAATGATTTAGCAAAAGTGGGAAAAAATATAGGGTCAAAAAACAGTTTTGTAAACCATGAATCATACTTTTTCAGGCACTTTACATGCATCAACAAGAACTAATACACAGTCAGCATTAACTGCAGCACTGCGTACATTCTTCATCATCATTGAATCCAACATGTGCATTTCCTTCTTGAGAACACCAGGTGTATCATAAAGTATTATCTGTATGTAAATCTTTAAAGTCAGAAAAATAAAGACAAAAGACAATGAAGCTAGAAATGTCCAGAGATGACAAATTTAGTACTCAATGTAACTCATGACTCCTGATAAATTTCATTTTTCTTTGACTGAAACTGTTGAACTGCAATGAAATATCCTATATTTCTAACTTCAAACACCCATGCATGATAATGAGTTGCAGTTCAAAAACTAGATAAGCTGATCAAATCAAACTTAAGAATAAGATTCCACTAAGATCAAACCTGATAATCTGAGCCAGAACATATACCAAGAATTCGATGCCTGGTTGTCTGAGGTTTCTGTGAAACTATTGACAACTTTTGGCCAATCATTTGGTTTGCTAGTGTACTCTTCCCAACATTTGGCTTGCCAAGTAAAGCCACATATCCTGCATTTTGCTCACTCAAATTAAGAATTGCAGCAGCAGGCACAAACACTAAAATTCCTTCACAAATAGAAAAAAAAAAACAAACAAACCGCTTCGGTGGTCAGATTGAGAATCATAATGAAGCTCCTCCGCTTCGTAATCGTCGAGCAAGGCCATGTTCCTGTCTGGTTTCTCGCTGAGAGACAAGAAGGACAAGTCATCATCATCATCCTCCAAAGAAGAGCTCGAATCTGAATCCTCCACTCCTCCTGTTCGACTAACCCAAAGATGATCTTTCTTCGGCGCAAACACTCGAAAGCGAGGGTTCCTATTTATACAGCTAACAAATTCAAGAGGAATTTGATGATGGATGTGAGTTTTAGTGAAGAAGGCAGGAAATAGTATAGTGTGAGTGAAGAATTTGTGTGTTGCAAGAGAAGAAGAAGAAGATAGGTGTGAAGCTACAAGCTCCATGGCTCTTTCCCTCTCTACTTGTGATTTTATCCGAATTCATTCACAAGATAATGTACTAATAATAACATGTGTTAAGCGACGTCGTTGCGTTTGGGTGGGCGTAGCACTGTCAAAACGGGCTTAGGCCCGCGGGCCGGCCCAGCCCGCNAAGGACAAGTCATCATCATCATCCTCCAAAGAAGAGCTCGAATCTGAATCCTCCACTCCTCCTGTTCGACTAACCCAAAGATGATCTTTCTTTGGCGCAAACACTCGAAAGCGAGGGTTCCTATTTATACAGCTAACAAATTCAAGAGGAATTTGATGATGGAAGTGAGTTTTAGTGAAGAAGGCAGGAAATAGTATAGTGTGAGTGAAGAATTTGTGTGTTGCAAGAGAAGAAGAAGAAGATAGGTGTGAAGCTACAAGCTCCATGGCTCTTTCCCTCTCTACTTGTGATTTTATCCGAATTCATTCACAAGATAATGTACTAATAATAACATGTGTTAAGCGACGTCGTTGCGTTTGGGTGGGCGTAGCACTGTCAAAACGGGCTTAGGCCCGCGGGCCGGCCCAGCCCGCCCGCTAAATGGGCCCGGCCCGTTTAGCCCGTGGCCCGTAACGGGCCGGGGCGGTTAGGCCCGTTTACATTTTTTTAAGAAAATTTGCATGTAAAAATGTTTAGGCCCGCGGGCCGGCCCGGCCCGCCCGCTAAATGGGCGGGCTTGGGTTTAAAAAATTTGGCCCGTTTAAAAACGGGCCTAAACGGCCCGGCCCGTTTAGCCCGTGGCCCGTAACGGGCCGGGCCGGCCCGTTTAACAGTGCTAGGTGGGCGTAAGCGTGTTACAGTGTTACTTAAATCTGGGTTTGTCTAATCATATATTAACAGGATTATTTTGGACCAAACCTATTTTTGTCCCTAAATTTATTTTAAAATTTCAATTTAGTCCCAAATTAATAAATATTGGAAATAGATTTTTTATTTGTTATTTTTTTAACAAACACAAACTATTTAGTCTTTAAAATATTTTTTATGGACTAAATAATTAATGTTTGAATAAAATGTAAAAAAAATATATTCAAGAAAACCTATTATTTGGTCTCTGAATTTATACCAAGTCAACTAATCAATTCTTGAATAATCAAAATATATTATCAATTGCGGAATTATTTCAATTGTCAACGATTTGGACCCTGAGTCTAATTCAGGAATCAAAAAGTATGAATTCAGGGAACAAATAATGCAAATTTAGTACAAATTTAAGAACTAAAAAGTATAAAGTTAGTTCAAATTCAGGTACCAAATAGTATTAATTTAGTGCAAATTTAGGGACCAAAAAGTATAAAATTAGTTCAAATTCAGGGACCAAATAATATAAATTTAGTACGAATTCAAAGACAAAAAAGTATAAAACTAGTTCAAATTAGTTCAAATTCAAGGACCAAATAATGTTACTAGGGACCAAATAGTTGATAATTGAAATATTTCAGCGACCAAATCATGTATTCCTTTTATTCAGGGACTAATTAGTTGATTTGGTATAAATTCAGGAATGAAATAGTAGATTTTCTCAAATATATTTAGTATTTACAAAAGCTAAGGACTAAGTTCTAATATTAGGATAAATTTAACGACTAAAAGTAGATTTTTCTGCACCACGAAAATAATGAGAATTATCTTTGATTGAAAGTGATGAACATATATATACATAGCATCGTTGTCACGAAATATTAATTACGCATTTGATGAGTTTATAATAATAAGTAAAGGCGAGAAAAATGAAATCAAAGTAGCTATAAAATTGGCAATCAGAGGTGTAATAATATTTCTTTCATTTGTAGTAAATTACAGGCTTATTTGAATCCAAATCCCACATGCCTCCTTCCTTGACATACTCTATGTACCTTGTGATTTCAGGCCTAGCTGTACTTTTCTTCTTCCTTTTTCCAAAATCCAAGAAGCTCAACAATGGGTGACTCTTCTTCTTTGTGGTGGGATTCCTCTGCAGAATATTATTGTTGTTGACGACCAAGTTTGAATTTGTTGAATTTGAAGCTGATGATGAAGAACAATAAGAAGAAGAAGCCATAGCCATTCCTCTAAATGAAGGCACACTTGTGCTTCTCTTAAACTCTTCATTAGGATCAGAAGAACCAGAAGCTAATTCTTCTCCTAATCTCTCATAGTATTTCCCAGGTTTAGTGCTTGCTGATCTGAACATAGACATGGCTTGATCAATCTTCTGACTTTGAATTGCAACACAAAATGATTAATTAGATTTAGAGGGTAGATATATGATGAAGTAATATAACATGTAGTAGCACCATAAAAGACGGCTTTTTATAAGCAATTCATTATGCTGCAAGTTGAAGAAGAGAGCTGGTTTGATGAGAGAAAACTGTATGTAAAAATGCCTATTTCAATGCAATAGATGTTCGAGTTAGGAGCAAAAAGGTTAAATTTTGTTGACTAAAAAAGAGACGTAATCATAAATATAACTATATATAATGATGCGTCGACTTCAAAGTTCAACTTGAAATACGGTTTTGTTTTGTTCATTTTTAATTTACTACGTCATTTTCTGTGTTAAACGTTTTCATCTGTTTGCACTTTCTTAATTTGGAATATAGGACTCGTCACTTGAGAACAAGATTATTTGTTTGAGTTTTTGGTGCCGTCCCAACAATTCCATCCATAAATAAATGGGAAACGTATTCTTTGAATTGAGGAAACAGGATGCGCTTGAAATTTTTTGAAGTTTGAAGTAACAAATTTATGATTCAAATGATTCGCTTTAAATCAACAAATAATTGCTTAGAGTGATAGGAAATTCACTTCTTATACTCAAAGTCTCAAATTTTATTCTCTCTCACACGAGAGTCGAATTTTCTCTCAAACTCCTTCCCATGAGGGATTACCTCTCTCTTTCATGAGAGATTTTACCCTATTCCATATTAGGGTTATCGACAGTGCCTTCTAGCTTTGACCTTCTGCGGTGGCGCTCTTTTCTGTGTATCTTTTACGGCGGTGGTTTTCAAGTTTAGGTGGTTTTCAGCGAGTTTCCTTCCCAAATCTGTGTGCTGTCTGCTCGTGTTCGTTTGTTTTCTGCAGCGGGTTTTGTGGCGGCAGCGTTTTAGATCTGGTCGTGTTTTTTTTTGTGTGTTTCCAGTTCTTTATATGGTTGTAGCTTTAGTTGAATATCTAGATCCATTAACTTGGCAGCTGATTGTCTTGTCAATTTGTATGACACGAAGATAAGTCCTCTTGGATGGGTTGCAAACCCCCCACTTTCGTCAGTTGATGTTCTGTCTAGTGTTCTTGTTGATGTTAGGGAGAGATTGGATTATTTTGATGCGTATTTGTTTGTACTGTGTTTGGTTTTGCCTTGCTTTTGAATGAATTATTTTTTTTCAGGCAAAAAAAAAAGTCTCAAATTTGAATTTTCTAGAGACATTTTTAATGAATTTTTTTTACTTTTATAAGTTTATTATTAGACTTCTTAATTTGTAAAAAATTAGTTATTATCTAAACTGTTAAACACAGATAAACGAGAGTACTATTTAAACCATCAAGACATCAAAATAAAGAGAGCCATAAAAAAATGATCAGATTACTTACTGATATGGGTTTTCTAAAGTGTTCCTTATTCTAAATTTTTATTTCCTATGCTTGAAATATTCAACTGGATTAGCTGCTACAAGGAGAGTAAACAATCCTAATTTGAATCAGTAATCAGAATGATTGTTTATTTTAAATTTATATGTTTGGTAAAATGAATTTAAAATAACTTGCAGATACAGTAACTGGTCAATTTCAAAAATTCAAATAAATAATTTATTTCTAAAACAAAATAATAGGAAAAGAGTAGTCCAATATTTCAGCTATAATTATTTTACTTATGATCCGTTATAAGTCATAACCCATTCTGAACCAAGAGGACCTCTTCAAAATCTTTCTATGACTTTGACTATAGACTCATTCTTTGCTATGATCTAACGTTTCTTGTATCTATTTCGTTGGATGACATATTTCAATAAGAAAAAAGAGAGAGAAAATCCGATCACTGGCAAACGTTGAAAACTAAAAAGGGAAATCTGAATGTTTCTGCCTGTAATCACAGTTAATTAAAAGATTCTTTTCTCATCAGAATTACAGAGAAGATAATCTTACAGTTCAGTCTTATAAGAAAAACGGAAAAGCCAGTGGTACATGCTGGAATTAAATAAATGCTGTTCTATGCATTACAGTAATTTCAATACTATGTTCAACATAGTATGTTGAAAGGAGACCGTAGATGATAATAAAGGGAAGGCTTCGTTGAACCGTTTATTTTTTGTTCAGAGACAATAAAAACTTAACAAGAAAAGGACAGGAAAAATTTTCAGTTAATGATGATCACTTTCCTTTCCTTTTTCTTTGAATTCCTTTCTTTTCCTTCCTTTCCAACAATCAAAATGGTCTCAAGGCTTCCAAATAATCAAGCTTATAGCTTACAATAGAAATTGAATATAGTAGAAGGGGCTAATGCCTGTAATAAGTCTATTTTTGAATCCCTGTAAGAAGAAGTATTCCCATTTAATGTCCTACACTGCCTTGAACAAAATTGACCTTATATGCTAGCTATACTGAGCTTAAATAAATACTGTTTTGAGTTAAACATCACAATAATTTCATTGAACTGTTTTCCTTGTTTGGAGTTAATAAAAGGAAAGGGACTGAAATTTTTCAATTAATGATGATCACTTTTCTTTCCTTTTTCTTTGAATTCCTTCTTTTTCCTTACCATTCCAACTACTAAAATAGCATGAAGCACCAACAGGGATTGGATCCAGCAGAACGGGTTAGCTTCCCACAATATGACGAACCAAAATTTGAATCCATGCTAGTAGAGATGTTCATATTTAATGCTTAACAGTACCTCTAACATGATTATATCCAATAGAAGATACCTGTGAGAAACCCAAAAAAGAATGGCATGAAGACTTCCGGATAATCTAGCCTACAGCTAACTGGTATCTTCATTGCACTTCTGAGCAGAAATCCAGCTATTCCCAGTTTCCTTGATCAACCCCTTTGTCCTCATAACACTTCTCAAATTATCAACACAATCCCACCTTCCAATGGCTGCATAGTAATTTGATACAAGAACAACATTGCTGGCTTTACTTGGTTCCAATTTAAGAAGATTCTTTGCAGCAAATTCACCTCTTTCTGCATCCATATTAAGGCTGCAAGCATTTAATAATATTGTCCATACTCCTGAAGTAGGCTCAACACCCTGCTCAATAATACTGTGAAACAAAGACCACACTTCTTCCATTCTACCAGCTCTACCTAAGATATCTATGAAGCAAGCATAATGTTCTGGACCTGGCTCCAGATTATATCTTTCCCTTGCCATAGCAAAAAATTTTCGTCCTTCTTCCACCAGCCCGGAGTGACAACAAGCTGATAAAATGGCCAAAAAAGTTACCGAATTTGGCGTCACCTGAGTCCCATTTTCAGTCATCTTCTCAAATAGCTTAACAGCTTCATGCCCATGACCATGGCTGCCATATGCATCAATCATGCTTGTCCAGGAAATAACATCTTTTCGGCAAATTCTGTCAAACAGCATTCTAGCATGTAAGATTTTACCACATTTTGCATACATGTCCAACAGGACATTACATAACTGTGTGTCGGAAGTGAAATCCTGACGTATTGCGACACAATGTATCTGCTTTCCTATCCACAAATCTGAATTCTCGGAGCAAGCAGCAAGTGCAGTGGTGAGTGCTACAACATTGGGTCTCATCATACACATAACAGAAAATGCCTCTCTGATCCTTCCATTTCTTATGCATCCAGAAATCAAAGAGTTGTGCATCATATCATCTTTTCCACAGTTCAAACTATAAAACAATTTCAAAGCTTCGTTGATGAGCCCAACACTAGAATAAAAATCAATAAGTGCAGTACTCAGAATCACCAAATCACGACCCAATGAGACCACCAAACCATGAACTTGCTTACCCTGCTTCAAAGCCTTAAGAGAAGCACAAGTTTTAAGCGCAGAACACAAAGTAAACTCATTAAATTCCACATTCTCATTCCTCATTGCTCTCAAAACACCAAGTGCTTCGTTGGGAAGATCGTGTCGTAGATAATTGGAAAGCAAAGCGTTCCATGTCACTACATCCTTGTATTCCATTTCTTCAAAGACCTTGAACGACTCACCCAAATGCCCATATTTGGAATACATGTCCATAAGAGCAGTTTTGACCACGGTGCCGAAATCATAACCCGTTTTGATCATCAAGGCGTGGGTTTGCTTCCCGCACTCAGGGTAAGGTAACATAGAACAGGCACCCAAAACAGGGGTGAAAGTGTAAGCGTCGATGTCGGAACGCAAGCGATGAATACGAAGAAAGATGGACCATGCTGTGGTAGCGTCACGTTTTCGAACACAGGAGGTGATGAAGGAGTTAAGTGTAGGAAGATCGCATTGGAGCATTTTGTCGAACACTTGGTGGGTGTGCGCGTTGCGATTCTGAATGAGGGTGGGGAATTTGTAGGGGAATTGAAAAAACCAACATTTTGAACGATGGAGTGTGGGCATCAAGGAGCGTCTTGGAGGAATGAGAACTTTTGAAGTTCGTCTCTTTGGCTACCTAATTTGTAGGAATTGAGAATTAATAAACTCTTGTGAATAGATTCACCAAAGTTCTACCTTAAGACGAGAAAACCTCAAAATTTCGGTGGTGGTGCTCCTCTAGTCCATCAGCGATACCTACGCCGACGTTCTGGCCGTCGTCGCTCCTCTCCGCCGCCACCGCCGCCGCCGCCGACAAGTCTTTTAAATGATGAACGACATAGTTGAAGGGCTGGAGGGAACAAAAGATTGGAGTCCGGTGAGCAAACCAAGCCGGGAGCCCTCCAAAAACCAATCCAACATGTAGCTATGAGTTGGGTTGGCTCGGTTCACGGATTGGTTTGAGTTCAAAATTCCCAACCCGCAACTGCGGATTCGTAATTTCTTAACCAAACCCAACTCGCGAGCTCGCATATACTTTTTTTTATATTTTTTATCATAGTACAAAAAACCGGACCGGTCATCAAACCGGTGGAAGGCTCGGGTCACTGGTTCAATGGCTCAACCGCTGGGCCACTGGTTTAACCGGTTGAGCCGGTTTACTTAAAAAATACATTTTCAAATATACATATTCATTAAATACACATTAATATATTGCAATAATTTAAATATAAAGTAAATATTAAACACTTTAGTACCTTTGGAGCTATTTTGCAATTTTAATCATAACAAGTTTTGTAAAAATTACATATTGACCCCACATTTTTTTAAAGTTTTCATTTTAGTCTATCTATAATATGTATCCAGGGACTAATTTGTAATTTTTTGAATTTTTTTGGGGTCAATATGTAATTTTGCAAACTTTGGCGGGTCAAACCGGTTCTCCGGTTCGCCGGTTGAACCGGTGACTCACCGGTTCAACTGCAATCTGGTATTTTTTTTCCGAACCGGCCTGGGCTCCGGTTCACCAGTCGGACCACCCGGTCTGGTCCGATTTTTTGCACTATGTTTTTTATACATTTTCATGTATTTTTTTTTATAAATTTTGTATGTTTTCTTATGTATTTATATTATTAGTTCTTCATAAATAAAATATTTTGATTTTAAAATTTACATAATTACATATATGTATTACATTTACATATGTTATGGAGTATATCTTAATTAATTTATATTTATTTATATAAAATCTATGTTTGTTTTAAACTTTTTTTATGTGTAAGTTTTTTTTATTCACTACTCACAAATTTATAATAATATTTTTTGTTATGAAAATTTTAAAAAATAAATTACAAACTCAACCCGCGAGTTCAACCCAACCCCACCCGCAACTCTACAGGTTGGGTTGGTTCGGGTTGAGTTTCAAAAATTATAAAACACAATCCAATCTACAGATTGATGTGCGGGTTGGGTTGGGATTTTCTCTCAACCCGTCCCAACCCAACCTACGCTCACCCCTAATTGGAGTGAAAAGTGAAGTTGTGCGTTTCACATAGTGGCTTTGCGTTTTACTTCAATATTTAGCCAGAGTTAAATGACACTTCTTATATTTTTTTTTAGTTAAAAATTTAGGTGAAGGGATGACGATCACTTCTTATATCTTTATCGTCATATATTTTTAATTTTTCACTCAAGGAATAAAACAAAGACAAATTTTACTATTTAGCTGCTAAATTTATTTAAACTCAATAAATCAGTTTATAAATAATCAAAATACACAACTTAAATCCTAAAATTTCATAATTACCAATAATTTGGTCAATTGATCCTTATGACAATTTAGCAATTTAAACCAATTGTATATTTTTTTCCAAAATTTTGTAATAAATGTATATTTTTAAATCTCCAAATACGACTAAAATACTAAATTGTTAGCAACTGTAATATTTTAAAAATTGAATTATATATTTTGATGTGACTAATTCATCAACTTAATACAAATTTAAAAATCAAACAATATATTTTCTCAAAAATAAAATTGAGTAACTTATTAATGAGAATTCCGCAAAATACATTCTACTCCAAAGTTGCATTTCTTTTTGAAACTAAACTTATATAAATTTTACTTTTTTTACTTATAACGTTGACAAAAATTTTGTATAATCCATCATGATTAAGAAAAAATCAAACACATTTTTTCTGAAAGAACTTTATAACAAGCATAAGAAACTGTGCCTAAAAAACTCTATATATTCTACTATCTGTTGTTCTTTTCAATTTTCATATTCATTAAATAAGTAATAAATCAGAAGTAAATGTAAATGCCTAAAAAAAAATTATCATCAATGTCAAGAGGCAGGCCCAGAAAAAGTATGATTGTAGCCTGTAACGATTGGCATCATTATCCAAAATTTCAATATTAAGCATAATATAGCAAAATTGCTGACGAACTACATAGTACTTTGCCACAAGTGAAACCAAACGAGGCCTCTAAATCACTCCCATTCCTCCAGCAACAATGTTGATTAACGTATCTAATTCATCTTATGATTGGCGTTTCGGAATGCATTGAGAAAGGAACATAACAGACATGACAAATGAAAATGAATGCATCCAGAGAACGGAGAGTTTCTCTTACCAACCAGCAAATATACTTGCTTGAGAGAAAAAGAAACATTTAAAGATTAGCCTAATTCAGTGAGTATTAACTCACTGATATAATTTAATTTATTTCAAAACATAAGCAGAACAATTGAGAAGCAGAGAAGTGAATAACTGTCCTTGGATGACTGAAGTCATTTCCAGATTTCCACTACTGTTATCATCAAGAAACATGAAGGAGGGGTATCAAATTGACAAACACAAAATGAGAAGAGCCACAGGTCAAAGATTTGCAGCACGAACCCCCAAATTATTGGAAACAAAAGCAGTCATTCTACACAAAATTGCAAATAACAGATACCCTCTCAAGGCAAATCTCAAAAGAAAATGCCCAATTTAGAAGACATTTAAGAGGCCTTGGGAACTTTGTCTGGCACAACACTGTCAGGAAGGTTAAGCTCTGGTGGCGTT
Source organism: Chamaecrista fasciculata (assembly GCA_003254925.1). Classification (NCBI taxonomy): domain Eukaryota; kingdom Viridiplantae; phylum Streptophyta; class Magnoliopsida; order Fabales; family Fabaceae; genus Chamaecrista; species Chamaecrista fasciculata. The sequence continues at coordinate 34,121 of QANZ01000136.1, read as the reverse complement.
TCCCTAACAACACCAAGCATAGAATCATATTCCTCATCTCGTCGAGAAAACTTCTTGCGGAGAACTTTCTCGAATTCAATATCATCTAATGCTTTTGCATTTTCATCAGCATGAGCCTGAGCCAAATTGGAATAATTTAAGGCTGACTGAGAGAAGAAGGCCATTTCATTCTCTGTAAGCTTCCTCAGGAACCTTGCTGGATTACCTCCCCAAACCTACAAGAAAAGACAGCAAATTTTAGTTAGCCTCCTAAGATCAAAGACACGTATAATTTGTAAGAGTTAAAAAAAAAATGCTGAATCCCTTTTGAACCAATCACTTCAACCAAGAAGGCAAAAAAAGTTCATACAGACCTCCCCATAGGGAATCTTTGTATTCTGCCTGACAAGAGCTCCAGCAGCAACCATGGCATGTTTCTCAACATATGCACCATCAAGCAAAGTTGCACCCATGCCAATAAACGCCTCATCCTCAACAGTACATCCATGTAACACAGCACTATGACCTATGAAGCTCAAATTAAGATAATAGTGCAAAATATTAGACAAAATTCACACAGAACCATGCTCAATCAACCCACAGTATAATCACAACTTATACATCAATCTGTCACTAACCTACAGTAACATTATCTCCAATGATTGTTGGCAAGACCTTCCCACTCAAATTTGACTTTGCAACATGAACAAGAGAATTGTCCTGTATATTGGTTCCACATCCAATACTAATGCTGTTAGCATCACCTTCACACAAAGAATATCATTAGCCGAAAAATGGGAAGTAACAAGTGAAGCGCACATGCATTTCAAGAAAGGAGAGAGAGCGAACTGCCACCCAACCCTGTGATATATGTTATGAGCAAATATATTATATATGTATGTATATACAAATTAAAGGGTGTATGTGAGCAGTTAAGATGGGTATGATATTTATCCTTGATACTCAAACTCCAACTAACCATGAAGAATTGAAGCAATGGGATTAAGATATTTCTTTTTTGCTCAATTGTTGTTATTTAGTTTCCCAGTATAGAACTAAAGGAAAATTCATAAGTGATTCATGATCAGTCCTCCTTTCTTTGACAGAAGAGAGAAGAGAAAGGAAATACCTAGTACTCGAGAAAGAAGAAAATGTTCAACCCTCTTCTCATATTCATTTGAAAGTGATGACTATGTCCATTATGCATTACGCAGACTACCCTTAACCCCCTCTTCTTCTTTTCCAGTAACTTCGCTCAGGGTGACTGGATGAGGTAGTGTTAAAGGATATTATCCAAGCTAAGTATGGTATATTCAATACAGTAATGGATCAAAGAAAGCAACTCAAATCTTTACTCAGCATACATCCTCAACAAATTCCAGTCTTTTTGTGGGGAAAAAAATATATTCTAAAATTTTGCACATGATTGTCTAATCACAGGTTTTAACAAATCATGTTTATGTACGGTAGAACTAATTTGATAGTTTGCATTGGGCTTTAGAATCAAAGCTTATTATTACAGTCAGGACCCAGGAACTAACTCATTAAGGAATGCGAGTTTCACTTGAAAGGAAAAATGAGTTGAAGTAATAACAAACTAAGATTTTGGGTATCCCAAAATCTTTCAGGATGAAGCAATTTACCTCTCAGGACACATCCATACCAAATGGAAGAACCACGCCCAACCTGAACATCACCAATGATTGATGCACTAGGGGCCACAAAAGCATCCTTATCAACATATGGAGCTTTGTCAAAGACATTCATGAGAGTCCGATGCCTAGACACTGAATAATATAAACCCACAATAAGAGTCAAAGATAATAAAGGCAAAATAAGAGCTACCTTGATTGTTGAATAAGATAGTATGAAAAATCTAAATGAAAAAAAAAAAGAAGAAAATTCAACCCTGTTATGGAAATGCAGCTAGATAAATAATCTTTCAACACTAATTTTGCTACTAAGAATTGGGGCAAACAATGCAGCAGTGGAGAAAAGCAGAATCCACTGCCTTAATGATGAGAACTGCACCTAATCAAAAGACCAGCTAATTTAAAGCAGACACAGATTTATAGTTAAATGTACAACACTATCTTCGCAATAACCTCACCTCAGCTAATTAGGGATTTTGAGCCAAAAGTACAAAAAAGGAAATCCAAGGAGACAAAATGGAACAAATGAAGTTTTTTATTGTTCAAACATATGCATATCCAACACTAATACATTGCCATAGTGCCCTCTAAATTAACTACATCATCTTGAGTATGGGGGAAAAAGAAAACGACAACCACAGCTCTTAAGTTCAAATGATCCTTAATTGAAAAAGAACAACCAGATAAGAGAAAACGAGTTACAATCAAAATGCATATACGGACGGAATCGTGTACTGGCTTTAGGGTTCCAGGAGATTGAAGAGAAGAGGAGAAATCTCAGACATACGTTGTTCTTGGAAGTAGTAGTTTCCTTGAAGACGGGAGCCCAGGCGATCAATGGCTTGGCCCGTCTCGCGGATCCAGAATCCGACGGTGTAAATTGCTTTACCCAAGGTTCCCATGTTGGTCTTCTTCGATTCTAACCCAGATACGCTTATTCAATTTAGGGATTAGAGGGGTGAATTCAACATCAGCTAAGAAACACAGAGCATTCTGCAATTAACTAAGAAGAAAGTGTGTGGTGGAGAAGGGAAACGCAGAGAGAATAAGAGAGAATGACTACTGAAGACGACGAATAAGATTTAGGAAGAAGAAGATGGCATGTTACATTGTTACTCATTCGGCTCCGCGCTTTACTTCCTTCTTTCTACAGTTAATGGAAATGTGAAAGTATAAATTTGGTCTCATATCTTTTGTTAAGTTTTCAATTTGGTCATGTATCTTTTTTTGTTGCACTTTTGGTCCTATATCTTTCCAGAAGGTCCCAATTTGGTCTTATACATTTTGGTCAAGTTGCATAATTGGTTTCATATCTTTACAAAATTCTTTTGTAAAGATATGCGCACTTGACACAAAGATATAGGACCAATTCTTCAATTGACCCTTAGATATGTGACCAAATATGAAAAAAAAGATATAGCCAAATTAGGAACTGACCCAAAAATATAGGATAAAAATACAACAAAAAAATATGGGATCAAATTGAGAATTGAGCAAAATATATGAGACCAAATTTACACTCTAACCAAATGAAAATGAGCATAGAGATTGCACGTAAATATATATATATATATATTTTTGGTAAACTGATGCAATTCATTAAAAACAGAGAAAGGGGAAGGGTTCAGGAACAGAGAGTTTAAAGTTTACTGTTACAGACCCTTTCATTACAAAAGCCAAGCCGATCAAAAAGGAAAAGCGAGGAAATGAAAGCAGGAACTGAATTAAACATAACATAAGAAGAGTTCAGTTCTCTTCCAAAGTTTGCAAGCCCATCTGCAGGTTGATTGGCTTCCCTGAAGACATGCCTAAGCTTGTAGTTCTCCAATGAGTACAGAAGCAGCCTGCAATTTGTTATAAGAGTATAGAGGGGGTGATGATGAGTAATACTATCATTTAAAATTAGATCAATAGCTGTTTTGGAATCAGATTCAACAATCAAGTTAGAGATGTTATTATCTCTAGCAATTTGAAGGCCAAATTGAATACTCCAAATTTCCGCTTTTAAAATTGTGCCAGAACCAATGAACATAAAGAAACCTTTTACCCAATTACCATATGAGGTCCTTATCAAACCACTAGCCCTAATCATCGAATCTTTGGCTGATCGATCACAATTCAATTTAAAGAAACAGGGAGGAGGTTTTTCCCATTTAACAAGTAAGGAGAAGTGAGAGATATTGTTTTTCAAAAAGAAAAAAAAACAAAAAAGATTATATTAAGTAAGAGAAAGTTAATACATAGCCTCGGACTTGAGGTACATCCCGTCCCGTAAGACGTGCACACAGACCAAGAAAATAATTAGCTCCACTAAAATGAAGAAAAAAATGAGATAAAAGACTAAACTATCCCTATTAAATTACTTGGAAAATTTTTATCCATTTATGATTTTACTATATATAATAGGGATATAATAGTAAAAGAATAATTAATGTTCTCTTGAATTTATAAAACATCAGATATTTTGGAATAAAAGAAGTTCTCCAAAACAACAGATATTCAGAACCGGAGGGAGTACAATCAAAATAGTTAGACAAAAAGGTTCTTTATTTCCTATTATCAACAAGTGTTTGGTGTAACGATTTGACGAGCTACATTCTAGAAAGAGGACCCTAGAGTCGACATCATTGAGACGGCTCTACCGTATCGTCTCTGAGGCCCGAATAAGATTAATCTTTGCCTAGACCGTTACACGAATAAGTGGGGAAAACCTATAATTTAATAAAAAAATAGATAGACAAATAATATTCTATTAAGGTTCGAAATTTATTTGGGTCCTTAATGTTTACCTTAAATTTTATTTTGATCCCTAACAGTTTTTTTGTTTTGTTTTGGTCCTTAATGTTTTCCAATAGTTTGGTTTTGATTCTTAGTAAGTTTCATAATGAGTCCCTAACTATTTGATGTGGTTATAACTTATATCTCTTTCATTTCAAACCCAAATGCGATGAAATCAGAGCTACGAATAAAATTTAATGAGTTATTTCTTTGTCCAACTGAAGTCATCGACAAATCGATGTCAAATTGGTTCGAAAATGGGTCACCTGTTTCATAAATTTAGTAATATCTCTCTTGTTTCAAGTCCTATGCAACGAATCAGAGCTACGAGTTATTCTTGACAAATTTTTTCTCTATCTAGTTGGGCTCGTTGACCAACGAGGTCAAATAGCACTTCAAAAGTGAGTTTGATCAAAACATCAATATAAACTTTCAGAGCACTATTTGACTTCGTTTGTTAACGTCTCAACGATCCCAACTAAATAGAAAAAGAACTTGTCAAGAGAAACTAGTAGCTTTGATTTCGTCACATTCTAACTCGAAACGGCAAAAAATATGACTAAATTCATAAAATAAGCAACCCACTTTGAGCTCATTTTCAGGCCCGATTTGATCTTGTATGTTGAAGGTTCCAACTAGGCGTAAAAAGATCTCATCAAATGCAACTTATAACTTCGATTTCATCGCATTCGAACTTCCAACGATAGAAATATGATCACAAAAAGATCTTGTATGTTGAAGGTTCCAACTAGGCGCAAAAAGATCTCATTTAATAGTTAAGGACAAAAAGAACTTTTAAAAAACATTAAGGACCACAAAAACATTAAAAAAATTAGGGACTAAGATGGAATTTAGGGTAAACATTAGGAGACTAAAATATGGTTTTGGCCTTCCTTAAAAAAATGATGTTCAATTTAATTTAAATTCAACACTAAATTTTGAGTTGGAAACTATAAGGAAAAAAATACTATATCATATTAAAAACTCCATAAAAAATAAATAAAAACATAATAATGTAATATCATATTTTATTGAACTAACTAAACCAAATTAAAATTAAAATACTATTAATAAAAGTGAAAGCGACAAAAAGTGCATCTTTCGGTCTTTCCTACACGTTTTCAAGTTTTAGTAAAAGTACGATTTCGTGCTAATTACTAGCCCAACTCAAACACGAAGACATCTTGCCTGGGCTGAAATTACGGGATTACCCTTGACCAATGATATCTTCGAAAGAACCGCGAATTGAAGCCTCAGTGTCTGTTTAGTCTGTAAATTTCGCCTTTCGCATTCATGTCCTTGCTTAATTCCATACACATTGGATCCCTCAAAATTAATGATTAATAATTACTCCCTCCGTTCCTATATATCTGATGTTTAAGGTAAATACACACAGATTAAGGAAATGATTAGCTCACCTAGAATGAAGAAAAAAATGAGGTAAAAAGACTAAACTATCCCTATTAAATTACTTGGAAAATGTTTATTCATTTATGACTCTACTATATTTAATAGGGATAGAATGGTAAAAGAATAATTAATGCTCTCTTGAAGTTATAAAACATCAGATATTTTGGAATAAAAAAAGTTCTCCAGAAAAGCAATATTCAGGAACGGAGGGAGTAATCTCTAATCGTTTTGATCCTTCATTCTTTCATTGTCTCTTAATTACTCTCTTCTTTGCGCTTAATTGATAGTTAAAATTCCGTGGTGATGGAGGAAACTACTATGGCGGACGATTCTGAGATGGCCATTTCCAATTGGATGAACGACGCTTCGAGAATGTTCCAGTACTATCTAGACCGATCCACCCCTCTCGCACTTCAAAGATGGATCGGAACCCTAGTGATTTCCGCGATATACGCCTTTCGCATTTTCTATCTCCGAGGGTTTTATCTCATCACGTTTGTTTTAGGTTTTTATAACTTGAATCTTTTGATCCGATTTCTGTCGCCCAAAGTCGATCCACAAACTGAAGATTCAGATCGGACGACTCTTCTACCGACTAAGGATTCTGATGATTTCAAGCCTTTCATTCGCCGTCTCCCTGAATTCAAGTTTTGGTAACCTAATTAATTTCGCTTTCACAATAATGTTGTATGTGGTAGTAATATTATTATTATTATCTTATAATTTCGTGTTATGTATGTTGTTAATTAACATGCAGGTACTCTGTCACAAAGGCTTTTGTTATTGCGTTTGTCTTGACCTTCTTCCCTGGGTTGAATATTCCGGTTTTTTCACTAAATTTGTTGTGCTATTGGATTGTGCTGTTCATTCTCTCAATGAGGCGTCAAATTGTACACATGATAAAGTACAAATATGTCCCGTTTGATATTGGAAAGAAGGTGTGCGCTTTCACTATTTGGGGTTCTTTCTTTTAGTTAGTTTGTGTTGTTTTAGATCAAAGGGTATTTAGTCCTAAATGTATACTTTAATATTTATTTTGGTTTTTTATATTTCAAAATCTTCAAATTGGTCCTAAATTTTGATAAAAGTTTTCATTTTGATCCCAAACTATTGAATATGGTCATATTTCTCTCGTTTTAAGTTCGAATGCGACGAATTCAGAGTTATGAGTTACTCTTAACAAGTTTTTGAATTTGAAATGAGAGGCGAGATAAATATGACCAAAATCAATAGTTTGGGACCAAAATGAAACATTTTGTCAATATTTATAACCTATTTGAACATTTTGAAACATAAAAGACTAAAATGAACATTAGAGCATATATTTAGGACTAAAATGACCCTCTTGACCTTTTTTTAAATAAACATATAAATTGGTTCTTAAAAATTAAATGTATTGAAAATTCAATTTTTGAGACAATGTATTTTTTTAAGTCTATTTTTTAAGCTCTACTTTGTAGAAACGAAATGACTAAATTGTAAAGTTTCACAATTTTCAGAAATTAAGGAGTGTAAATTAAATTTTTATTGAATTGTTAATTGATATATGTTTCAATGACTAATTTATATGTTTACCCTTTTTTTTATTCTTTTTCTTTTGAATAAACTAATATTTTAGTTCTTAGATTAGGCTATTAATTTAGAAATTTTTTATTTAGTTCTTTAAAATTCATTACTCATGTAAATCAGTCATTCTACTTCTACAAGTACCTTACCAATATTCAACTTATTCCCTAGAATGAATTGCAATAAGTTTTAAATGTTCAAGGATTAAATCAATCATTTTGAAGATTCAAAAGCTAAAACAATAAAGTTCATGTAATCTAAGAACTAAATTGATAATTTATTCTATTTTTTGTCAATTGCAATTTGTAAGATCTTTCCCTTTTGTATTGGCAGAAGTATGGTGGTAGTGATTTGTTAGGAACATTTAGCAGTTCAAAATATGATTATAAGTTGCAGAGATGCTGACCCAGACCCCCTTACAGATTTCGAGACAGAAAATTTTGGATCTCTAACGAGTTTCTATTCTGAATTTATTCTTGACATGTACATATATATAGTTGTTTCTGATCAGAAACTTCGAACTTTTACGCACAGAAACATCACATTATTGGCTTCTTGGTTTGTTTAAATTGAAGCCTGAACTATCTGATATTGAATCGTAAGGATTAATAAGTATTCATGTTCTAATTTTTTGTAAGAACATTATAGTGTTACTTGTTTCCATTGTATCAGACCGTTCTTATTCTCAATTCTGCTTTTCTATCGTATTCAGTTCTGCTTTCCCCATAATGCCTACTGGCGCAGCTCTTCTTGTATATGCTCATAAATTTGGCTACAAATTCTGCAAGAAAAAAAATCATGTCTCTAGTTATTACTGTATTAGCCCTCCAAACATTAAATTTTGATTTTTTTGGTTTAATGTTTTAATCTATCTGTCTAATGATGGATACTGGATAGTACTTTAAGAATAAATAACATTCTTAGTCTTTCTTAGTTTCATTAATGAGGAATAAAAGAAAAACACAAAAGACTTATACACAAGATAGCAAGACAAATAATACATCTTTGTGACAAAGTCTATACTCTTTGTTTAGAATCTGAATCTGTTTTAGCATATATTTTTGTCAATTGTCATCAATGATAAAGATTCAGATACTTTACCTACTAATTTGGGTAAAGCTGTAGCAGCAGGTGGGAGTCTTTTGAGCTGTTAATCAATATAATAATCATAGCCTTTGATTAGTAATTAGCTTTCAAATTATAGAAAAAAAAATTGATAAGAAAGGACAAACTCACATAATAAGCATGCCAGAAATATAGTTCCCTTTTTAAGCTGCTCTCTATCTTTTTCAGAAGCTCTTCCACGAGTTTCTTCATATATGTTAATTAGCAACACAAGATCCATTCTCAAAATAGTGTTTTGGGGCAAGCCTTAAGTTAAAGGATAGTTTAGAGATAATAGAGATCAATTCATCCCCTGGAGAATCAGTTTGGGGTGGACAAAATCCTCCAGAAGCTTCTGAAATTTATCTTTCACTGAGAGTAGGCTGAACAAACACTAGGTTAACAAGTTTAAACCAATATATTGTTATTATTATCTGGTTGAATAATCTAAGAAATTAAGATCAGAATTTTCTCTTACCACGAGTTTGATGGATATATTAGAATCTCTGAAGCAATTTGTATAAGGATCTCCTCCCATCCAATAGCAATTGGTTGATCTTCCAAAAATGGATATCTGCCCAAGTGATCACCATATTAAGGTTTTGACACGAAACACATCAACACATTAGTATGTTAAATTCTTAAAATTATATGACATAATACAGTGTATATATATATATACATGTGTCATATCATGTCGTGCTTGTCAAACATGACAATACTTTCTCAAAATGAAGTGACATTGCTTTTGTAACAGTCAATTAAGGGAAATTCAGAATTTCAAAGTTTTTGTCTTTACAACATATCTTACTTGAATGCTTTGCATGCTTCAAGAGCCATGATTGCCTTCCTAAGATTATGATCTGATTTTGCAGCAATCTTAGCGGCAAAGTTCTTGGGTAATTGAATATCCTCATCCTCTGCTATTTGCATAAGAACCTTCACAATCTTAGGAATTGGGAAAAAAGAAAAGAAAAACAGAATAGAATTGAGTTATAATTTAAAACCCACAATTGGTAATCTCAAATCACTTGTAACAAAATTAGTATATTCTTACTTCTTGAATGGGAGGTGCATCAACCTTGATGACTTTGAATAGTTTCTTCACAGGCTCAAGAATTCCTACATCGTTTTCGCAGCAAAGTACTAGCTTGCACACATGTGAATGGCAATCTATAGTCCATTTTATCAGATGCTGGATGTTCTGTGATGCATTGTTGATGCGAAATAAAAGGAGAAGGACATATCCCAAAGATATAGGGTCAAATCCTTTTGAAGAGAGAGGGGATGATGCAAAACACCATGCCAAAGGTTCATTAAAAATCAAGCTAAAAACGTCACTTGAAAAACATGGGCTGAAAGATGAGCTGAACAACTTGATTTGGGCTCAAAGACTTCAATTTAAAGAGATTGGACCAAGTGCTTCATATATTTAGACTCATTTGGGCCTAAATAATCATATTTTGGGCTTAATTTGATGAATGTATTTTGGGTTTCAATTTTGTGCGCATTTTATTAAGTTTGGGCTAATGTATTTGAAGTCCATTAGTATTTTAAGACAATTTAAATCAGCTTTATTATTTTAATTAGTTGGGCTTTATGTTTAAAAGTCCATTAGGGTTTTATTATTAGTTGGGTTTAGTGTTTCATGACCCATTAGGGTTTCTTTCAACTTATAGTATAAATACTCCTTTAAGACCTTTTGTAATTTAGATTTGAGTTTATAATATTGTGAGTTTGGTTTATCCAACTTGTGAGAGTGTGTTCTCTCTAGGGTTCTTCATTGAACTTATAGACTTATCAAGGCTTGATCATCCTTGTGGTGTCTTCCAACACTTCGGGTCTTTGTTCGTTCAAGTTCAAGGGTTCAAGTGTGATCATCTAGGCCTTTGTTTAGCTTTCTTGGGGTTGTATATTTCAACTTGGTGGTGAGTTCGTGGGATTTTTCCTTGTGGGTTCGCACCACTTGTCAACATCATAAAGAAGTATCACTGAAAGCAAGAGATTACATTAGAGTATGCACCTCTATATATATATATATAGATATATAAGGTAAATGACTAAAACCTTTTTGGCCAAAAACTAGGCTAAAACCTCATTTTAATCTCTCAAGTATTCATTTTTATCAATTTGATCCCTTATAAATTATTTTGTTATCTGTTTAGGTTTTTTTTTTGGCCTAATTATCTGTCTAGGTTTTAACTAAACTAGTGGTGTAATAAGTACTAATAACGTTTTGCCATTAACTAAGTTACATCTTTAATTAGTGATAATATGTCATCAATTTAGTTAAATATTAGATAATGGGACTGATATCAAATACAAACAAACTTGTAAATGATAAAGTTGAGAAAATAAATTATGAAGGCTATTGATACATGAGCCAAATTAAATAGGATTTTAGTCTCAGGCCAAAAAAAAAAATAGAATTTTAGTCAAGTTAATCATGCATTAAATTAAAGCACCAACCTTTAAAATCTGAGTCGATACCCATACTGTTATCTCCTTCAGTTATAGCGTATATACAGCTTATTTCCTTGACTAACCCCATCAAAGCATATTCAGCATTGGGTTCCAAACTTACATTTAGCTCCACGTGATGAAAACTAGACCTTATTGGAACACATACTTTCATAGGCCTTCCTTCCTGAATTGGAAAATATCGTAAATCATGGGATAGCTGCCAAAAACAGAAAGTGTTTAATAATGTCAGCTGAGGAATCTGGCAGACATCGATCTATATAAAGAAAAGGAAATTAATTAATAATGTGAAGAAACGTACATTCTGACATGTATCACCATATATTTCTGTTAAGAGAGCCATTGCTAGTGTTCTTTTACCAGAACCTGAGGGACCTTTCAGCAAAATGTGAGGAAATATATTGTCTTGTGACACTGACACCTAATTAACAGTACAAGACATACAGCTTCGAGTTAGAAATTAAGCAGTTTTGTCTACACATATAACACATGCATTGAGAATTCAACAAGTATCAATAGATCACAGGAAAAAAAACCACTGCAAAATCCATCACAAATTAATTTTGGGACAGAATTTGTCACAGAAAATATCGTTGTTGATAAGTTTTTTATATGAAAAATTTCTGTCACAAAAAAAAAAAAAAAAC
>QANZ01000136.1:0-22484 GCA_003254925.1 Chamaecrista fasciculata | reverse complement strand
AAAAAAAAAAAAAAAACTCTCACAATAAAATGAAATTGAGTGATTTAATTAAGTAGGATTGTTAACGGTTAACAAAATGTCATAGCAATTATTTCATAACCAAGATTTTGGTACGATACCAAATCATTCATAAATTATGACGCACTGTGTTGTCTACTCTATTATGAATTTTGAAAATAGTTACCTATACACTAAAACGTAAAATGTTTGACCCACAATTGATATCAGGGCCAATATTAAACTTTGTATATTGATAGCTAGTAATTAATTGTTGTGAAGAAAATAGTTGGTCAAAGTGTGATAGTTATCCTGATATTGTATCATGATGAAGGCTCGCGATCATGGTTAAGTTATAATCAAATCATAATAAAGTAAAAAATAAATAAACTAACAATTTGGTCATTGAAAAATCTTCAACTTGACAAACTTTGACCCTAACAATTGAAATATACAATTTAGTCCTTAAAAGAATTAAACAATATATTCGTTAATCCTTGAAAGAACCTAACAGAACGATTTTTAATATATGAAAATGACTAATTAGTATATCATTTGATTTTTCATGACTAAAATTGTGTATTTCAATATTTCAAGAGCCGAGTTGTTAAGCCGGTGATCTTTCTAAAACCAAATTATTAGTTTAGTCAAACCCACCAAGTCTATGAGACGCTGAGCTTCTTGTTTATGGCAAATGAAGGAATCCAGCGAAGCAGGTTGGTATTTATCTGCCCAAAACCGAGGCAGACTTTGTAACAGTTTTGTCTATTTTGTATTTAGGGTAAATTCCACTTTGGTACCCTGTTCTATGGACCAATTCCACTTTGGTACCCTGTTCTTTCAAAAGTGACACTTTGGTACCCTGTTCTTTCAAAAATGTCATTTTGGTACCCTATTCTTTCAAAAGTGACATTTTGGTACCCTGTTCTTTGGACCAAGTGACACTTTGGTACCCTGTTCTTTCACTATTTGTTACTTTTTTAGGGTACCAAAGTGTCACTTGGTCAAAAGAACGGGGTACCAAAATGTCATTTTTGAAAGAACAGGGTACCAAAATGACATTTTTGAAAGAACAGGGTACCAAAGTGTCACTTTTGAAAGAACAGGGTACCAAAGTGGAATTGGTTCATAGAACAGGGTACCAAAGTGGAATTTACCCTTGTATTTATCATTATCCATGTATTATATGCTTTTAGATTCAGATTGTACTCCATCAGTATCATCTTTGTAACCAAAATAAATATCCATTTAAAATTACAAGTTTTTATTATTAAAATTATTATTTCCCACCTGTATCATTCGTTAAAGACAATCTTGTTCCTAAACACCTCTTTCAATGAAGATTTGAACACATGTTTACTGTATTATTCGTCCATTCTACTATTACCCAATTCAGTTCCTATATTGCGATGCTAAAGTCTTAATATTCCAACTAGCAATGTCTGGCATATTTAAATTGGGAATGATAGGGAGAGAAAGAAAGAAAAGGGAAGACACATTTTCTTTGTTTTAAATTTAAACATATTAAATATATTCTTCTAAAAAGGGGAACATATTAAATTTCTATCTGAGTCAAAACATGTATTACACACTTTTTTCTTGTCTTCCCTTCTTTCCATTTTCTTCAATCCAATCACACTAAGTGGTGAGAGCAAAAACATTACCTACTCAATGGATTCAAAAATTGAGTTTTATAAGAGAGAGAAATGTATACATATTGATCCCTAATAGACTGCATATGTATGCAACTATGCATCCTCCTGTCATTTTTTCAATCTTCTATCAGTTTTCTATATACAAGGTACATAATGATGATAGCCTTTACTAAAAATTCAATGACTCAAGCCAAGGAACTCCTAGTTCCTACCTATGAGTAGTTCAAACCATTTGATGAGAATTAGCTTGTGTAGTTATCATAGCCAACCAATCCAATAAAGCCTTGTTCACAAGCTCCGGGATCTCATCATGTGGGCAATGCCCAGCCTGTAAGTTCACAAGGGTTGTTTTTGGATAGAACTCTTTTATTCTATTAGCTTTGGCAGGACCAACCCATGGGTCTAGGTCACCCCAGACCAACAGTAACGGGCACGAGAGCTCACTTAGCACAGCGTCAAGAGTGTACTTGCTTTGATTCGACATGAAGCGAGTCATTAACCTGTATGTAACAATTTATGAATAATCAGATGAAGAAGAAGAAGAAAGAAATAATCAAGAGAAAATTTATCTTTTAGCCCTTAAGTTTGTCCTAATATTATGATTTAGTCGTTAAATATTAGGAATACACTTGTGCTGATCCCTTATTTTCTTTACAAGTATCAACTATTTAGTCCCTGCAGGTAATGTTTCAGAGACTTTATAGTTAATTAGTTACCATTTGTAAAAAAATTAAGGAACAAAAAGTGTATTTCTAATATTTAAGGACTAAATTGTAGTTTTGAAACAAATTCAGATACTAAAAAATAGGTTTCTTTGATAATCAAAGCTCTGAATTGGGTTCAGCACTAGAGTTCCCTTTGCTATTATGTGTACCTGTAATAAACTTCTCCAGCATTGGGGTCAGCAGCAGGCCTTGTTATAGATTGCACAAGATAATCATCCACATTGGAAGTATTTTTATACACCTGTTTTGAAAAGATGATGCATTTGCCATGAATAAGATGTTTTCATTATAGTAACTTTCATGCTTTAAGAATCTGTTGAGTGAGTGCTAAAGGTTTATGGATAGTCATTTTTGCTTTAAAAGAAACCTGAGTTGAAATAGATATGGCAAGTGATGACCTACACTTTTTAAGACAGATTCAATCCGAGCTGGCTGCTTTGCCTGCCAGAACAGAAATCCAAGAACAACACGCTGAAAAATTTCCTTGAGTGGTTTTAGAATAAAATTCTGAAGAGATGGTTCTTCAGACTTTTCGGTTTCACTTTTTCCATTCCCAAATTGTCCTGCAGAATTTAGAAGAACAACTCCGTTGACAAGCTCAGGCAAACCGGTTGCTGCAACCAAAGCAGTAAATCCTCCAAGGCTGAAAAATTATTGTGGTTGAAGAAAACATCACATTTTTCTGTTTTTTTCGTGTAAAATGGAGAATTTCTATATTGTTGTGAGATGATGAGAAACAAACAAAACCAGTTTGAAATATTCACTGCAACATATAGAAATTATTAGGGCATGCCTTGAACATTGGGACTAGAGATGAATGTGGCTTTGAACTGAGTCCCTGATAAAACTCTATGTATTACAGAGTCATTACCTATTTCCAACTACAACTGCTGGCACTTTTACCACTTCCTTCAAGAAATCCACGACTTGATCCCTCCACACCATGGCATCATACTCGATAAGCGCCTTATCACTCCACCCAAACCCCAACAAGTCTATGGCATAAACCTTGTGTTTTTTAGCCAATTCTGGAATGTTGTACCTAAATACATATAGATAACATATATGAATGTCTACATAAGAACTGAAACACCAAATAATTTGACTACATAGAACCAAGAAGTCAATTTGAAGCCACAGTGAAAAGCATTGAAGTATAGTGAAGATTGTGTGCACCAAAACAATAGAACATGTCACTCAAACATTTTCATAAACAAAAGATAATTAGAAGTTAGAACAGTGAGAAGCAGATTATGTGCTACATTATCACAATTTTCTCAAATAATGATGTCCTGCAATAGTCAAACCATTGATGTTATGGGTTAAAAAAATAGTTAGGTCATTGTAATTTTTGTCATAGCAGTAAATGCTCGATTTTGACAATTGATATTAGAGCTAAAGTTTGGTTCTTTATAGGAAATTTGCTGGGGGGAAACTGTTAGCTAAGATATGAAAACAGCTGTACGATGGCTGAATCCGAGGTATACAGTCGAGTCATAGTTGAACTATCGCATTTGAACATTTGCTCTGCTATGGATTGGGAAAATAGAATTGTGCCCTTACCAACAACAACCACCAAAGCATTTTCCCACTAGGTGGGGTCGGCTATATGGATCACTGAAAATTATAACTTTTGGCCTGATAGTGAGTGTTTGGTCCAACATACAATTATATGAATATAGCAAAAAATGAACTTAGAATGATGCGGTTTATACTAAAACTAGCAGTCAACTGAACCAAAAGCACCTAAGGGGTCATGCATAAGATTGATTTATAGGCATAATCGAAAATGGGAAGAAACAAACCTCCAGTGGAATGCAGAGGCCCCAAAACCATGAATAAGGACAATTGGAGAGCCCTCTCCTTGCACTACATAGTGTATTTTGTGACCCCTCCACATCCAATAATTATACCCTTCAGGCTTATAGGGCAGTCTTTCCATTCCTAAAGTAAAAACATCCATTCTTTTTTATATATTTAGCGATCAGAGGAAACTTACTATTTGGTCCCTCATTTTTCACAATTTCAACGATTTGGTCCCTGCATGTTAAATGTCACATATTAATGCTATATGTGCAATTATTTGGTCCCTCAGTTTTAAAACTCAACTATTTGGTCCTTCTTCCCCTAATTTTTACCTTCTCTTCTAGGATTTGGTTTGGTTTATTTCTTAGGTTTGTTGGTTTGATTTGGTTTGGTTTAGGTGATTAAGATGTCAAAGTGACATTTCACAGCATCATGTCAACACTTAATGTCCATGTCATCAAGTTACTCAGAGGTAACTGAGAGACTAAATAGTTGACGATTATTATAAATGAGGGAATGAGTAGTCTATCTGTAGTCTATATCAATACTTGAGGAACCAAGTCATTAACTCAGTTAAAAATGAGGGACTAAATAGTAGGTTTCCTCTTAGCAATCAAGTATGCACAATATTCTAATTTCTAATAGTATAAAACCACACAAGTTTTAAAATCAGCCAGTAGTGAGAATAAACCTTGAGCTGGTTCTGCCGTCAAAGTAGAACCCACAACTGAAGGAATCCCCGACGCCATAATCCCTTTCATCCCAAAACTCCTCCTGTTCATCTCACATTTGCTTCCTTCAAAAATACAACGAAGCACCCAATTCCAAAATCAGAAAGCGATGCCTCAAAGACAAATCGAAATAAAATACATTCAGAATTTAAACCAAGACTCACGGTAACTTAGAGGAAAAGGAGCGACGAGTCTAGTTTCAGTGAGGCGTAATTGCGCTGAGGGAGACAGAGCAGAAATGGAAGACATTGAATTGAACTCAAGCTTGTATAAGCCAACAAATTGTGGAAATGGGTTCAGAGAAAATCGAGAATCGAGGGTTTTATAGTAAGAGTGATGGCTGAAAACTACGATTTTCTTTTAGATCAGATGGTTTTAGAGAGCTTGAACCTGAGATTTCTGTGGTTGGTGTACGTTGGAGCAATGTGGAGGAGTTCAAGCCAGAAAACCAGTGTTCTCGTCGTAGTCTTAGATTTTTTTTTTAATTACTATTATTCTTGTACATCAGCAAAATTCTTATATTTTTTTATAATATTGAATTGACCAAATTGCATTTTGGTCCTATATGGTTCGGGCGAGTTTCATTTAGCCATTTATATTTTTTGTTGCAAAAATTAGTCTTACATGTATTTATAAATTTTTAATTTTTGGAATTTTGGCCATAATCATTGAATGTTAGTTATATTTATCTTATGAGCTTGAATCTACCTATTACTTTTGATGAGTTATTTTTTAATTGAATTGAGACCATCAACAAATAAAATCAAACCAAATATTAAAGTGAATTGTTTGTTTCGTGATCAAATAAGTGAAATTAGTCATATCTATCTTCTTTCAAATCAAAGTGCCACAAATTCAAACTTATGGATTACTTTTCACAAACCATTTCTTTACTCAATTAGAATCGTCAACAAATGAGGTCAAATCAAGTCCAAAAATGAGTTTAGAATCAAAAAGTGAAAAATTGTAAAAAAAATTTGATTTCATTTGCTATCAATCCCAATTGAATAAAAAAAAAATGGTTAACATGTAATTTTGAACTCATTGTATTCAGACTTGAAATGATAGATATATGATCAACTTCTCTCATTTTACCATGAAATGAACAATTCACTTTTAGAACCCGATTTGACATTGTTTATTGCTTGTCCCAATTGAATAGATATAATACTCTTAAAAAATAACATGTAACGTTAGTAAGAATAAAAAACTTTTTTCCTCTCCCTTTCGAGTGTGTGAGGCTTTTTCTCTCTCTCTCTCTCTTCGTCGGTGCTAGGGTTTGCTAGCTCTGTTTCATGTGAGAGCTCATCGTCTTGATTTGTGGTTTCTTCTTGCCGATTTCTTTCCTCCGGAGTGTGATTGGCGTTTTCATCTTGTGCTTTCTCTCCGTCTCTAATGGAGAGAAAGGATATGGATGTTGAAGATGAAGGTAATGCAGAGGAGATTGTCGAAGTTGAATGGAACTTTGAGGAGGAGGAATCAGTGAACCGATGCAATTTGATGGGAAATTGATGTCGTCGAAGTCTTTTAATCGGAATGCGCTGAGGAGTTTGGCAATGAAGATCTGGAATGTATCCGATTTGAAGATTTCAGAGATGGAGAATAATCTTTTCATCTTTTCTTTCAGCAAGAATGTTGATCGAAGTAGAGTGTTGAGAAACAGGCCATGGACAATTACCGGAATTCTTCTAGTGATTCAAGAATGGTGTCCGATGTTGCCGATTAATGAAATTCAGTGGAATTTCAGTCCGTTTTGGATTCAATTTCATGGCATGCCGCTTGGTGGACTATCGCGTAAGAATGCTGAAATTTGGGGAGTAGAATCGGAGATATCTTGGAAGTGGAAGATCATGTGGTTAATGGCAGAGTGATGCGTGATCTCTTAAGAGCTAGGGTCTTGATGGACAGCTCAAAGCCTTTGATGTGTGGAGTTTGGATTCCTAGACCTAATATGGAGAAGGTATGGGTTTCTATTAAATACGAGAAGCTTCATGTTTTTTGTTTCAAGTGTGGCGTAATTAATCATGATTTTAGAGAATGTAAGAAGAGAAGAGTATTGATGAGTGTTGATTCTGGAAAACCAAAATATGGAGTGTGGTTAGGGACTAATCCTTTGTGTTCTAGGAAGGATGATTTCATCAAACCTCAGGAGGATGAGTGGAGATGGAGGTCGGTTGATGAGTTGAAAATGGAGGATGGTGGTGCTTCTTCTACTCAGAATATGGAGTGTGGTGAGGATGCTTAGGATGTTCCTTCTGCTGGTTTTGAGAAGGGTAGAGAGTTTCCTGCTTCTTCAAAGTGTGAGATGGATGAGATTGTTAGGGAGCAAATTGTTATTGATGAGTCTCCCTCTACTGGTGTGTATGGATTGGAGAGGGGCACTTGGAAAAGAATTAGTGGAAAATTGTGTAGAAATAATACAATTGTTGTTGCAAACCAGGTGGATCATTCTTTTGTTAATAAGGAAGTGAATAAACTTACATACTGGGATGATAATGGCTACTATGTGGAGCTGCCTTCAGACTCGGTTAGTGCTAATGTGACTCCAAGGATGGAGGTTAAGGATTTTAGTCTTTTAACTGACGGTATGGACAAGATTTCTTTGAAAAGAAAGTGTACTGAGACTGATAATGGTGGTGTGGCTAAAAGGTGTAAGGTGAATGAGTTTCTTAAAACAGAGGAGGACTTTGTTGTAGGAAGCGACTGTGCTATGATGAAGTCTAAGAAGCTTTTGAAGAATGATAGAAGAAAGATGTTTGATGAAATGGAGAAATGGAAGAGTGGTGACTTGTTTGAAGTTCAGATGAATTATGGTCTGAATTGCGAGTTGGATTCTTTTCGGTTTGAATCTGTTTTGCTTGGAGACTCCTTTGCTAAGGCCAGTGGCTGGGCAGGTACAACCACCAAGTCACCATGAGTTTTATCTCATGGAACTGTCGGGGAATGGGGATTGCTTCGACAGTTAAAGAGCTCAAAGAGGTATGTGTCAAATCTAAGTCCCTTGTTGTTTTTTTATCTGAGACTAGAATGAAGAAAAAGAAGCTGGATGGTATTAGAAGAAGGAAATTTCAGTTCAATAATGCTTTTTATGTTGATCCAGTGGGTCTTTCGGGTGGTTTAGCTGTTTGGTGGGATGGTAGTGTGAGGTTGGAAGTTCTGTATGCCTCTAAAAATATTATACATGTTGTGATTATAACTGATTTTTGTGAGAAGCCTTGCTTTTGCTCTTTTGTTTATGGTCCTCCAAGAACTCAAGATAGAGGTGGGTTTTGGAGTAAATTGGGTTCTCTGGCGCCTGGGGATGATGATTTGTGGCTATGCTTGGGCGATTTTAATGAAATTTTGTGTCAGTCAGAGAAGCAAGGTGGTGCCATCAGATCTAGCTCTTCGTTTATTGGTTTTCAGTCATGGATGTTTGATTGTGGTATGATTAATCTTGAATTTAAGGGTCCTAAATTCACTTGGAACAATGGCCAAGTGGGTGGGGATCATATAAAAGAGAGGCTGGATAGAGCGGTTTGCAATCTGAATTTGAGAAGATCTTTTCCAAGGTTGATTGCGGCTAATATGGAGATGATGAAATCTTATCATTGTTTGTTGTTGGTTGATTTTTTTCATAGGAGTAGTATTTTTAGGAGGAGTTTTAAATTTGAGAATTTTTGGATTGATCACATTGATTATCCTACTGTTGTGTGTAATGGTTGGTCTGAGGAGTTGTGTGGGGATTGGAGGAATCCTGTTCCTAGAACTTTTGAAAGACTGAGGAAATATGGTAAAGTGCTTTGGGATTGGAGTAGGAAGGCTTTTCCAAATAATGCCAAACTTCTTGCTTCTCTCAAAAATAGACTTGCTCTTTTAAGAGATGGTCAATGGTCTCAAGAAAGTGCTGCTGAAGCTGATATGGTGATGGCTGAAATTGAAAGAGTGTGGGATCTTGAAGAGAAATATTGGGGACAATGGGCTAGACTTAATTGGGTGAAGTATGGTGATAGGAATTCTAGTTCTTTCATGCTGTCACAGTTCAAAGAAGGTAGAGGAACACGGTTACAAAAATTAAGAAAGAGGATGGGGTGTGGACAGAGGATTTGAATGAAATTTCAGCTTGTTTCAGTAACTTTTACTCTGATCTTTTTTCGTCTGTGGGTCAGAGAGATTTTTCTGAGGCCCTGCAGTTTGTGAAGCCTGTAATTACTAGTGAGATGAATGATTCTTTGATGGGTCCAATTAACATGGTTGAGGTTAAAAATGCAGTGTTTCAGCTAGGGAAAGATAAGGCGCCTGGTCCAGATGGGTTTTCAGGTGCCTTTTTTCAGTCTTCATGGGAAATGGTGAAGGATCAGGTTTTTGATTTGGTCAGATATTTTTGGGTTGAAGGTGGCATACTCCGTAAGATTAATTCTACAAACATAGTGTTGATTCCTAAAGTGGATGCTCCTGAATCTGTTGGTCAATTCAAACCAATTAGGCTATGTAACTTCATATACAAGATTATTTTGAGGGTTATTGTGAATGTTTTGCCTCTTGTAGTCTCGGAGCATTAGAGAGCTTTTATCCTGGGAAGAATTATTCATGATAATGTTGTGCTTGCTCATGAGGCATATCATTATCTGAGTAATAAAAAAGCTGGTGGCAAGTTTGAAGTGGAAATTAAGATGGACATGAGGAAGGTGTATGACAGGGTGGTGTGGGATTTCTTGGAGGCGGTCTTGTTGGCAATGGGTTTTCATAGTGTTTGGGTGGCAAGAGTAATGGAATGTGTTTGCTCTGTTCGTTATAATTTGCTCTTGGCGGGTAATAGGATTGCCTCTTTTTGTCCTTCAAGAGGGCTTAGACAAGGAGACCCTCTTTCTCCTTGTCTTTTCATCCTAATTTCGGATGTTCTTTCCAATATGATTAAGAAGGCTTGTAATGATGGTTTGCTGAGGGGTATTAGGATGGCTAGGAGATGTCCTCAATTGACTCATAGTTTCTTTGCTGACGATGCCTTAATGTTTTTGAGGGCGGCCGAGGTTGATTGTGGTAAAATGAAGGAGATTCTTGATGTTTATTGTGCGGCTTCTGGTCAGGAAGCAAATTTGGAAAAATCTGGGCTCTTTTTTCCCCTAACACCACAAAGGAGGTTAGGGATTCAGTTTGTTTGAAGTTCGGTATTTGCACTCAAGGTTCTCCTGGGAAATATCTTGGCCTTCCTGCTGTTTGGGAAAGGTAAAAAAAATTTGCTTTGGCTTTTGTTGTTGAGAAGGTGAAGAAGAAGCTCACGGGGTGGAAACAGAAATTTCTTCCACAAGCAGGGAGGGAAGTGATGATCAAGGTTGTTGTTAGTGTTATTCCTTCTTATCCCATGAATTGTTTCAAGTTTCCGTTGGGGACTTGTAAAGAGCTTGATAGTCTTGTTTCTCATTTTTGGTGGGGGCAATAGGGTAGTGAAGGGAGAATCCATTGGGTTGCTTGGAAGAAACTTACAAAGGCTAAAAGGGAAGGTGGTATGGGATTTAGAGATTTCTCAAAGCTCAATGATGCACTTTTGGCTAAGCAAGCTTGGAGGGTGTTGAATTGTCCCAATGATCCGTGGGTTAGGCAACTCAAAGGTAAATACTTTCCTGACACTGATTTTTTGCATGTTAAGAAGGGTGTTAGAGCTTCATGGGGATGGTCTAGCATTTTGGAAGGGAGGAACTTGTTGATGGCTGGCCTTTGTTGGAGGATTGGAGATGGTTCTAATGTTAGCATTTGGGATGACTGCTGGATTCCTGGTTTGNGGTGTTGAATCGTCCCAATGATCCGTGGGTTAGGCAACTCAAAGGTAAATACTTTCTTGACACTGATTTTTTGCATGTTAAGAAGGGTGTTAGAGCTTCATGGGGATGGTCTAGCATTTTGGAAGGGAGGAACTTGTTGATGGCTGGCCTTTGTTGGAGGATTGGAGATGGCTCTAATGTTAGCATTTGGGATGACTACTGGATTCCTGGTTTGAAGGATTGTAAACTACATTCTCCTAAGCCTTTAGATCCAATAGCAGCTGGTTGTGTGGCTGACTTGATTAGGGGGGGAAGTTGGCAGCTTGATCAGATTAGATGTTGGATCTCGGGAGATGAAATAGAGGCCATTATGTCTATTCCTCTGTCTCTTGTTCCTAGAGATGATTGTTTGGTATGGAATGGTGAAAGGAAGGGTGTTTACACGGTAAAAAGTGGTTACTATAAAACTCTAAATGTGGGTGAGGTGATTGATACTAATAAAGCTAGCTCATCTTGTATTGGTTCAAATAAAGTTTGGAATGCTATTTGGCAGGGTCCTTTTCCTCCGAAGATTAAGCATTTCCTTTGGCGGGCTTGTGTGGGCGCTTTGTCAACAAGTGAGAACCTGTGCAAACGAAGGTGTGGTTCTAATCTTTTTTTCTCTTTATGTTGTGTTTGTGTTGAGACTGTTGAACACTTGTTATTAACTTGTGATTTTGCTCAAAAGATTTGGTTTGGGAGCTTGCTGGCCATTAGAATAGATCTGCTCAAAGTCACTAGTTTTAAAAACTGGTGTGAGGATTTTCTGGTTTTGATGGATGGTATTGATGATTTTGCAAAATGTTGTTTTGGTTTTATATGTTGGAATATCTGGAAAGGTAGAAATGTTGTAGTGTTTGAGCAGGTGAAGATTGACTTGGTGGATGTTTTGGCTAAAATTCTCTATGGTGTAAATGAATTTTGTAGTGCGAATTTTGGTGACTGTTTTGGGGCTGTTTCGGGTAATGAGGTCACTGTTGGTGTGCAAGCTTTGAGGTGGGAATGTCCTCCACAGGGGTTTATAAAAATAAATGTTGATGGTGCCTATTTGATGAATAATAGATTGGCAGGTATTGGTGTTATTTGTAGAGGTCATGATGGTAGAGTCATTGATGGTTTTAGTTACAAAGTATATGCTTCTTCTGGATTGATGTCTGAGGCCCTTGCCTTGAGGAAGACTTTTTGCTTGGTTGACCTTTATGGTTGGGATCAAGTTATTGTGAAATCAGATTGCAAAGTGTTGGTTGATGCTGTACTGAATAATGGTGGTTGTGATTGGAGCTGTGGAGCTATCAGTGAAGACATTCGCAGTTTTTTGGGTGCTGTTGGTTCTTATTCCCTCAATTTTATTAGTAGGGATTGTAACAAGGCAGCCGATTGGCTTGCCAAAGCTGGTTTAAGAGGTATGTGTCCAATGGATTGGATTGTAGAACCCCCATCCTCTTTGTCTGTTATTCTTTCTGCAGATTTTCTGGTGGTAGAGAAGAATCTGGTATTGGTTGATTTGTTTTGGTAGTTTGTTTGTATAGGTTGGTTTTTGGTTGTATGTTGGTAGTATGATTGTATAGGTTGCTCTTTGTTTTTTTCTTTCAATTGGTGGCTGTAATCGTTTTCGTTTTGTGGAATGAAAGGTTGTTTTGATAAAAAAAAAATAAAATAAAATAACATGTAACTTCAGACTCTTTGTATTCAAATTTGAAATGAGAAAAATATTATCATATTCAATCGTTAGGACTAAAAACTAAAAATTCATTGACACATGTAGAACCAATTTTGCCAACAAATAAAAGACTAGATTGAAACTCATCTCAAATATAGGAGTAAAAGTACAATTTAACCTAATAAAGTTCAAAATATGGTCAAGTGCAATATCAATAAAAATTTGAACACCATCAGACCTATCATTAAATTTTAATGGGTAAAATACAGGAAAGGTAGTGGTTTGGCCTAATCTCACTTTTATGACGTGTGGTTTCAAAAGTTGCACATAAGGTACCTGTGTGTTTCGCCGTTAAACAAAAGCAGTACTTGTGTAATTTTCCGTTAAAGAAAGGGTTGTTTTGCTATTTTGGCCAAATTTGGGGGGGCAAAAAAGTAATTCTGATGCAAGGAGAAAGAGGCTAGATCCATAGTACTGCCCAAAAACATTTAAATTCTTTCAAAACAGTCCCTAAAACTCAAAAGTTCTAGAAATAGAGATTTTTGAAAAAAATTATATTGTTGGATTCATCACTGTTAAACGGGCCGGCCCGTTACGGGCCACGGGCTAAACGGGCCGGGCCGTTTAGGCCCGTTTTTAAACGGGCCAAATTTTTTAAACCCAAGCCCGCCCATTTAGCGGGCGGGGCGGGCCGGCCCGCGGGCCTAAACATTTTTACATGCAAATTTTTTTAAAAAAATGTAAACGGGCCTAAACGGGCCGGACCGTTTAGTCCACGGGCTAAACGGGCCGGACCGTTTAGGCCCATTTTTAAACGGGCCAAATTTTTTAAGCCCAAGCCCGCCCATTTAGCGGGCGGGCCGGGCCGGCCCGCNATTAACTACACAATTTACTTTTAAGTCAAATGCTAAGTCTAATGTCTAACATGGTACCTTGGGGTATTACAGAAACCCTCTTCGATCTGCAATTTCAATAACCCTAATTTCATCAAATCAAATTAGAAACCCTAAATCTTTGAAATTGCTTCAAAATCCGCCGAGAAATTTGGAGATGATAATTCGGGTGATTTCTGATTAATGTATATCTATGTGTGTGATTTCTGATTTAATTTGATGAGTGGAATTTGAAATTCGTATGAGAAATGAGGGTTTGTTGAGTTTATGGGAAGAAGATAATGATGAAGATGAAGATGAAANTTATGGGAAGAAGATGATGATGAAGATGAAGAGAGTGTTGGGTTTCATCGTTTAATGTTCAAAATATGAAGCTAATATGTAGTTCAAGCTTTAGCAAAATCACAGGTACCTAATGTGCAACTTTTGAAACCACAAGTACTTCTTTTTCCGTCAAAAATTTAACGGAAAATTACACAAGTACTGCTTCTATTTAACGGCGAAACACACAGGTACCTAATGTGCAACTTTTGAAACCACACGTCATAAAAGTGAGATTAGGCCAAACCACAGGTACCTTTCCTGTATTTTACCCTTTTTTTTTTTCACCTTGGCATGATGAATGGATTTACATTTTTGAACATAAAAATTGAGTAAACTAGCAAATCAGTCCCTAGATTTACATTTTCCATCATCTTCATTCATTTTAGTCCCAAATCCTCAAAATAAAATTGTAAAGTGTCCCGAAACTCTTCCAAACATTCCAATTTAGTCCTTAAAAGTATTAAAAAAACTAAAACCTAAACCCTAAAACCCAAACTATAAACCCTAAACCCTAAACCCTAAAACATAAACCCTAAAAAATCTAATTTGAGCAATTAGGTCCCTCACCCATTCTTATCCCATTATTCTCAATTCCCCCTCTTTTCATCATCTTCATTCATTTTAGTCCCAAATCCTCAAAATAAAATTGTAAAGTGTCCCAAAACTCTTCCAAACATTCTAATTTAGTCCTTAAAAATATTTAAAACCCTAAACCCCAAAACTCCAAAATCTAAACCCTCGTAGAAATTACTTCCAGATTGGAAGAAAATCTCATCACAGAAGCCTTCGCTTTCTCTTTATCTCACCCTCTATTTCTTCTTCATTCCCTCTCAGCATCAAGTGCGTCTCAAACCCAGTTCAGTTTCATCTTCTCTCTGACTCAACTATACATGATAATTTCATCGAAGACCTCGAGAATTCCCTGAATTCTTATGCGCCTGTTAATGGAGTTAGTCAAATTGAGGCTCCGGAGTCATCTTCGAGGATATTTATCCAAGAGCCACCTTGGATTTCTTCGCTCTTTTTTAAAGGGCTGTACGCAAATACTAACCATGAATTGAAGTTGGAGTTTAAGGAGATTGAGAGGAGGAAGTACAATTTGCTCAGGAGGAGGCAGATTAAATCGGAGACGGAAGCATGGGAGAAGATGGTGGAGGAATACAGAGAGCTGGAAAAAGAAGTTAGGGGGTTTGGAGATTAAAAAAATTAGGGATTTAGGGTTTATAGTTTGGGTTTTAGGGTTTAGGTTTTAGTGTTTTTAATACTTTTAAGGAATAAATTGGAATGTTTGGAAGAGTTTCGGGACACTTTACAATTTTATTTTGAGGATTTGGGACTAAAATGAATGAAGATGATGAAAAATGTAAATCCAGGGACTGATTTGCTAGTTTACTCAATTTTTATGTTCAAAAATGTAAATCCATTCATCATGCCAAGGTGGAAAAAAAAAATAAGAATGTCCAGTCATGATGCCACGTAATCAAGTCAGACAAAAAAAATGACACATAAGCAAAAAAAATTGCCACATGTGCATTGAGTCAAAATTGAGGGCATAATTGAAACGTTGGTTGCACATTGAGGGAATGCTTGAACAAAATGAAACGTTAGGGGCATAACTGAAAATCACTGCAAACGTTAAGGGCATGAAAGGGTGTTTTGCCTATAAAATATTGGGTAAATTACACTTTAGTACCCTGTGGTTTGAAACTTGACATTTTGGTACCTTGTAGTATTCTCCATTAACACTTTGGTATCCTTTGGAGCTATTTTGTAATTTTAACCATAACAAATTTTGCAAAAATTACATATTGACCTCAATTTTTTTTAAAGTTTTCATTTTAGTCCCTAAATAATATGTATCTAAGGACCTATTTGTAATTTTTTGAAAATTTTTTGGGGTCAATATGTAATTTTTGCAAATCTGTTATAGCTAAAATTACAAAATAGCTCCAAAGGGTACCAAAGTGTTAATGGAGAATACCACAGGGTATCAAAATGTCATGTTTCAAACCACAGGGTACCAAAATGAAATAGGGTCAAACTACAGGGTACCAAAGTGTAAGTTACCTAAAATATTTAATTTTAACCTCCTGTCATTGTGACTTACCAAAATCTTTAAATATGTATTTATCATTGGAGAATTACTTCACATAAGTTCAACCACACCAATTCCCATCAAAGAAGATTTATGAAGAAAACGAAGAAATAAAAAGAAAATTCATGTATGACATTTTTGCAGAGTAAGAAAAGTTCGAAAGAAAGACATATGGTGAAAATTAATGTAAAAATTTAAATTTAAAAAATATTGTTGAAAAGTTATTTATCAGCTCAACAATAAATTATGAAATAAAATGAAACTAAATGTCAGGACCTTCGTTTGGGAAGCCGTGACCGGCACGGACGTGGGCCTAACCCACGCCATAAGCCTACCCACATTCATACCTAAACACAAAGCAACCTTAGCGTATATATCAACACAATACCTCAAATAAAAATTTCATGACGATATGCAATACAATACTATTAATAATTCAAAACGACTAATTACAGTTTTATCAAACTTTCCAAATAGTGCCATCATAAAGAGTAAATCATGTAGTTAAACAAAAATTCCCAAGACCCCTCTCTAAGTGCTAGTGGAGTTGACAAACTAGATGCTTAAATAACAATTTCGCTAGAATATAACTGCCCACATGAACGAAATGTAGGCCTTGGCTCAGTTTACCCCTTAGAGCAGAAGTAGAAATCTAAGATGTACCTGTACCAAAAACTAAAGGGAGAGGGGTGAGNTACTCAAAAGTGTCTTATAATAAAATTAAAATGAAACACGGATAAAATTTTTTTGTCAGGTTGCTCTCAAAATTTAACCACAAGCTCATAAGGACTTCTAGATTAACTACACAATTTACTTTTAAGTCAAATGCTAAGTCTAATGTCTAACATGGTACCTTGGGGTATTACAGAAACCCTCTTCGATCTGCAATTTCAATAACCCTAATTTCATCAAATCAAATTAGAAACCCTAAATCTTTGAAATTGCTTCAAAATCCGCCGAGAAATTTGGAGATGATAATTCGGGTGATTTCTGATTAATGTATATCTATGTGTGTGATTTCTGATTTAATTTGATGAGTGGAATTTGAAATTCGTATGAGAAATGAGGGTTTGTTGAGTTTATGGGAAGAAGATAATGATGAAGATGAAGATGAAAAGAGTGTTGGGTTTCATTGTTTAATGTTCAAAATATGAAGCTAATATGTAGTTCAAGCTTTAGCAAAATCACAGGTACCTAATGTGCAACTTTTGAAACCACAAGTACTACCATTTCCGTAAAAAATTTAACGGAAAATTACACAAGTACTGCTTCTGTTTAACGGCGAAACACACAGGTACCTAATGTGCAACTTTTGAAACCACACGTCATAAAAATGAGATTAGGCCAAACCACAGGTACCTTTCTTGTATTTTACCCAATTTTAATTAATATATTTGACAAAATGACTAAATTAATGTAATTACATCTTTTAGAGGCTTATTTTAAATTTTAATTCTTTTTCTTTATCAATTTAAATGTGCAGTCATTTGTTAATATTTGGTTAAAATGAGAGCAAATGATGAAATTAACTAAAATGTGAAGTATTAAAGATGAAATTGTCCGTAAAACAAATTGAGGACGAAATTGCAATTAGTGTAAATTTTAGGGACCAATAGAGTGGTTTTGCCTTTAATTTTTAAAGAGTGAATTAATACATATAGTATGACCAAATTATTATTTTATTCTAAATTTATTTATATAATTTTATAACTATATATGTAAGAAAATTATTGGCCAAAGTCATATTTTAGTCCCTTAGTTATGCTCAATGTTCTAAATTGGTCCCTCAATTATTTTTTATTTTGTTTTGGTCCCTTAGTTTTCCAAAATATTACGTCGTTAGGGGTGGCTCTTCGCGGACTGGCGGGTCAGGATGCTCACCCCTAGAAATTGTCGTCGGTTTTAATGCAGATTGCCCTATCCTATGTTTTTTTTTTGATACACTGTCCTATCCTATGTTGAAATTAAATGATGATTACTGTTCGAGGTTGTTTTGGTGAGGAGTGGATGCATTTAATTTATTACTAAATACATTTCTTCATCTAAATTATATAATTTTTTCTCCACTACTAAAGATTATAGATTAAATGTATTTTTTCAAGTGAATGGACTTAATGTATCTTAAACATGATCTAATAAGTCATAAATTCATAATAGTTAATTAAATTCAACATTTCGACCCTCAAATTTCAAGTTCAACACAAAATAGAGGAAGATGATCAAATAAGAAAATGAATAGAGCATAAGCGAAAAAAAAAAAATTGAGATTTTTTAAAAAAAAAATAATTAGACCATCGGTTCGGTCCAACGGTTCGACCCCAGTTCACCGGTTAAAACCGGTTCAATCCGGTCCAATTGACAGTTTGGTTTTTTTGATCGAACTCACTCGCTTTCACATTCGGTTCTGGTTGGACCGTCTGATCCGGTCCGGTTCTAACAACACTGCTTTGAAGGCAAAAGCTCATACTTCAGCATAATTTAGCAAATCCTCTTCCATTTTGGGGTACACTTGATAGCAAACCACGCTCTAGAAGACCATGTTTTTTTTTTCGGCTTGAACTAGAACCATGCTTAAAGCTCTGAAGTGGGTTCAGCACTAGAGTTCCCTTTGCTATTATGTGTACCTGTAATAAACTTCTCCAGCATTGGGGTCAGCAGCAGGCCTTGTTATAGATTGCACAAGATAATCATCCACATTGGAAGTATTTTTATACACCTGTTTTGAAAAGATTATGCATTTTCCATGAATAAGATGTTTTCATTATAGTGACTTTCATGCTTTAAGAATCTGTTGAGTGAGTGCAAAAGGTCTATGGATAGTCATTTTTGCTTTAAAAGAAACCTGAGTTGAAAAAGATATGGTAAGTGATGACCTACACTTTTTAAGACAGATTCAATCCGAGCTGGCTGCTTTCCCTGCCAGAACAGAAATCCAAGAACAAGGAATTTCTAGAAGTGGGCAATGTTAGAAGTACACTTTTTGTTCCTTAAATGTTTTTACAAACGGTAACTATTTAGTCTCTGAAACATTATCTGCAGGGACTAAATAGTTGATACTGGTAAAAAAAAAATAAGAGATCAGCATAAGTGTATTCCTAATATTTAAGGACTAAATCATAATTTTAGGACAAATTTAAGGGCTAAAAGATAAATTTTCTCTTGACTATTTCTTTCTTCTTCTTCTTCTTCTTCATCTGATTATTCATAAACTGTTACATACAGGTTAATGACTCGCTTCATGTCGAATCAAAGCAAGTACACTGTTGACGCCGTGCTAAGTGAGCTCTCGTGCCCGTTACTGTTGCTCTCCTGCAAAAGCTAATAGAATAAAAGAGTTCTATCCAAAAACAACCCTTGTGAACTTACATGATAACTGTACAAGCTAATTCTCATCAAATGGTTTGAACTACTCATAGGTAGGAACTAGAAATTCCTTGGCTTGAGTCATTGAATTTGTGATAAAGGCTATCATCATTATATACCTTGTATATAGAAAACTGATAGAAGATTGAAAAGATGACAGGAGGATGCATACATATGCAGTCTATTAGGGATGAATATGTATGCATTTCTTCCTCTTCACACAGGTTTGCCTTTGGGAGACAATCTCCTTAAACGACACTTCAAAATAGAGGGTACTTGCCCGTTCTGTAGAGAGGTCCAGGAAAATGATACTCATCTATTCCTTCACTGTCCTTGCTCTAAAGATGCGTGGTTTGCTTCTCCCATGGCTCTCAGAACTGATTGTCAACTCAGACCTTCAAAATCGCAGCATTGAGGCTATTTGGTTTTGTTGGGCTATCTACAATGATGCCAATGTCATTTGGCAGCCAAGGCTTTTTGCACAGAATGTCATTCTTTGGCGTAATAGTGAGCTTGAGATTCTCTCCATAAATAGATGGCAGGTCTCAGAAGCAAGACACAACCTCAAGATCCAGGACCTCTCACCTTGGATTGCGGATTACATTAAAGGAACCATCTGTTTGTTCTAGTTCTTTTCCTTTCCTTCTGTTGTTCTTAAGTATGAGCTTTCTCCCAGGTTAAATGTTGGAGATTTGGAGTTTGCTTGAGGATTTTGAAATTCTTTTGTCAAATGATATTTAAAAAATTAAACTAATTAAACCAAATGCTAATTTTATATTCAATCAAATTGCACCAATTGATTCGATGTTCTAAACATTGTAGGATAAATACATATATAATCCACATGCGGATCTTCCACTTGGTTCCATTATTGTTTGAGCCTTTTATAAGTAGATACTTAATACATCAATCCACGTTATTAAATCATATAAATTAGTCATGTTTGTATAAGGTAAACGGATACATTGACAACAATTATTCATAATGTTCTAGCTAGGCTAATGGACTAGTCATCTCTGCCTTATGAGCATGTTTGTGAAAAAAAAGCTCCACTTATATTTTAAATCGAATTCTCAATTTAATTCTATACCTTTTGTTCAATTCTCAATTTGATTATATATTTTTATTATACTTTTGGTCTCATATTTTTGTGTCCGTGCCTAATTTAATTTCATATATTTTTTGTTACAAATTTGGTTCCATATCTTTAGGTTAATTATATTGTAGAATTGGTCTTATATTTTTGAACCAAGTGCAAAAGTGGTTCTATATCTTTACATTGTAAAGATACAAGATCAATTTTGTAATATGATAAAAAGACATAAGACAAAAAATGATATAAGAATTATTATAAAAAAATAATATAAGACTAAATTGAGACTTTTTGCAAAGATATGAGACCAAAAAGTACAATAAAAAAACATACAAAAACTAAATTGAGAACCCAACAAAAGATATGAGACCAAATTTATATTTCAACTAGTTTTTTATTATATATTTTTTTGGAATTAAACGAAACAGGGGGAAAAGAAAAGAACAGAAAAAACTAAGTAAAACATAAGGTTCCAACGAAGTAATCTTGAATTGAAGGCCACAGGTCTTGCATTCGGATGCTGTGTGTCCTTCGAGAAATCTGCCATCGACAGTGAGGGTCTGCAAATATGTGATGGATGTCCTCCATGATAGTGTTGGTGCAAGGCAAGTTGTTCCATAAGCTGAAGTTTCTCTGGGAGATGATGTTGGCTGCAGTAGAACGATAATCAGAGGATTGTTCAAGCCATCTCCTCAGACTTTCCATGAAGGTGTCCCTAAGCTGCTTAAACCTGTCACAGTCACAGTGGTAGAAGAGAAGCCTTGGTCCTGCAGGAGAAAAATTGAAAACAATGAAAATGTTTTTTGATTTGTCTTTGAAACGTTCCGCAGCGATCAAAATGTCTTCTGTCTTCCATTGGTGATTATTCTGAAAGGTGGTTGTGCTTGTCAACCGATAATCATAGTTGAGTTGAAGGTCAGAACTGGCATCTCGGAGGAACTTGGAATTCTCTCTCATCTTCATCCATTTGTTAATAATCTCTGTTGGATTCGGACTTGTTCGTTGGAAGAGAACCTCGTTCCTATGCATATAAATATGCCAACAAAGCCACAAAATATCTTGCAGGACAGCCACTGTGACTGGATAGCTTTTTAGGATGTCATTCTTAAGCCATGTTTGGAAGTCAAGGGGCTGGATATCTGCACTTCTGATCGCTAATGGGGAACCAAACCAGGCAGCTTTTGCCACAGGACATTCCAAAAAAAGATGCGTGTCTGTTTCAATGCAATCACAACCGAACGGACATTTCCCTTCAATTCGAAACTGCTTTTTAAGGAGGTTGATTCCAATAGGAAGACTATTATGAATGCACTTCCAGGTGAAGATGAATAACTTTGGAGGAAGATTTGCCTTCCAAAGATCATTCCAATCAAAAGTATTTACATTCACAGAGTTTTGGAGTACCATAGATTTATTATAGGCCTCCTTCACAGAATAGATGCCCCTGCTCGTCATATTCCAAATCAAAGAATCCGGTCTCTCAGTATGAGAGATAGGGATTTTGGTGATCTTTCTGGTGTCCTCCTGATTGAAAATTGTAGAGACAAGATCATGGTTCCACATGTGAGAGTCAGAAATCAAATCCGCCACAGTTTCTATTCCTGGAATGTCATGCATAGGTTTAAACCATAAGTCACTACCCAGTTTTATAGATCGACCGTTGCCAACCTTCCACCTGCATTCTTGCTGTAACTTAAATAATTGTTTGCAGATGCCTCTAGCCAGGGGGAGGCATGGGAGGTGATTTTGAAAACCAAATTGGTTTCATCTCGGCAATACTTGGCTCGGTAAATTCTAGAAAGGATGGTGTTGGGTTGGCTTAGGATCCTCCAGGCCTGTCTTCCTAATAAGGCAGAATTGAAATCCTTGAATCTTCGAATACCCAACCCTCCAAAGGCTCTAGGTTTACAAATCTTGTCCCAGGCAATCATATGAGGTGCCTTATCATTTTGATGGTTTCCCCAAAAGAAATTGGCAACAAGAGCATCGCATTGTTTAGCTTCCTTTTCAGTGAGGGAGAAGTAAGAGAGGTGGTACACAGGAATGGATGCTAGAACGGATTTAATCAAAACAACTCTACTTGCTTGGGAAAGCAATCTGGCTTTCCAACCCGCCAATTTGTTTTGAAGAGTCTCCATAATGTCGTGGAAGGTTGTCCTTGTCCTGTTTGTCCCATCTATGAAGCTCCCAAGATACTTTCCAAACATATCTACCTTTTTAAAATGAGTTGTCCTACAAATCATTTTCTGGAACCTATTGGGAGTATTTGGGCTGAAAGTGATATCAGATTTAAGTGGGTTAACCACCAAGCCAGAAGTCCTCCCAAAAAGTTCGAAAACCTGCTTAAATTTTTCACAGGCAACAA